>CM051236.1:272629520-272822020 GCA_027917425.1 Gastrophryne carolinensis
GAGTGTGTGTAGAAGTGTACATGCATTGTGTGTGTGTGTGTGTGTGTGTGTGTGTGTAGAAGAGCACATGCATTGTGTGTGTGTGTGTGTGTGTGTAGAAGAGCACATGCATTGTGTGTGTGTGTGTAGAAGAGCACATGCATTGTGTGTGTGTGTGTGTGTGTAGAAGAGCACATGCATTGTGTGTGTGTGTGTGTGTGTGTGTGTGTGTGTGTGTGTGTGTAGAAGAGCACATGCATTGTGTGTGTGTGTGTGAGTGTGTGTAGAAGATCACATGCATTGTGTGTGTGTGAGTGTGAGTGTGAGTGTGTGTAGAAGAGCATATGCATTGTGTGTGTGTGTGTGTGTGTGTGTGTGTGTGTGTGTGTGTGTGTGTGTAGAAGTGTACAAGAGCATATGCATTGTGTGTGTGTGTGAGTGTGTGTAGAAGATCACATGCATTGTGTGTGTGTGAGTGTGTGTAGAAGATCACATGCATTGTGTGTGTGTGAGTGTGTGTAGAAGAGCACATGCATTGTGTGTGTGTGTGTGTGTGTGTGTGTGTGTGTGTGTGTGTGTGAGTGTGTGTAGAAGAGCACATGCATTGTGTGTGTGTGTAGAAGGCCAATGCATTGTGTGTGTGTGTGTGTGTGTGTGTGTGTGTGTGTGTGTGTGTGTGTGTGTGTAGAAGAGCACATGCATTGTGTCTATGTGTGTGTAGTCTTATATATTCCAGGGTGGGTTTTGGTCATCTTTAAGCATAGAAATCATAACAATTACATAGTAACATAAAAAGACAACTCACTGGGAAGGTAGGGGGCAGGTTGTCTGCATCTAGGCTGAATCTGGGACCTTGAGTGACAGGTCAGTATTTCAATTCATATTCAATTCATAGAGCAGTGCGACCCCACAAGGGCAAACCAAAATGGTCATGCGGAGGTGCAGGTTGCAATCCACACCGCAATGCACACCGCCACTGTCACACTGGCTTCACCAAATAATTAGCATGACCTCCAATGAAAAACTATATACCATTATGAGATGCAGAGAAGGGTTAATATTGGGGTTGATTTAAAGTCAGGTGAGAATTCTCAATCTTTTTAGTAGAGACAATTGCCATTGACTTTCATTGTCTACCTTGGGGCTGATACAGAGCCAGGTGAAAATTTACACCCGGTAGACAATAAAAGTGAATGGCAATTTTCTCTCCTAAAAAATAAAAGTGAGTTTTCTCACCAGGCTCTGAAAGGACCCTATTGTGTTATCAGTATACACTTGCTTTATTAAAACAAATGTAAAAAAGGTAGAATGCTCAAGTGGCATCTCATAGTGTTTTGCAGTTTCTCACATTTGCGCGGGTTACTGGACTATTCCTTCTTTTGTTCACAGAAAACTGGGTAATAATAATTACATAATATTGAGAATAAATAGGGAAAAATGAAATTTGAAAAGTTTCTTATCTTAATGAAACACACAAGCAATTTAGAGTGAAACAACAAATGCAGAATCTTCTGACGGAAATGTGTCATCGCCATACGGAAGTGTCACACACAGTGCACTGAGCCTGTGCAGCAGAGATCAAAGGATCACCATCATTGATATGCCTGTACTTCTGATATCTTGAGTCTAACTAGGGGTGGTGTAGTCATATCACTCTTATACAGTGGATGTGTCATTAATCTGTAAGCACAACTGTCAATAGTAAATACTCAAGCACCTGATTTATGAAGCGCCTTCTTCAAAGCACGGAGCAACGGTGTTGTATAAGCAAGAGCACTATCGCGAAAAAATGGAACAATGATAAAAATCCATATAAATATGCTGGATGGCGGGAGGACAGGTTACTTATATACCCAACATCAAGAAATATCAAGACAGGTTTTTTTTTTTCATTTTAATAGAAGAAAAAGGACAGCCGGGGTGACAGGCTCTGTCACCCCTCATAGACTAATGCCCTTATTCATCAAGCGATAGCGCCAGGTAGTGTCTGACGAGCGCCAGGTAGCGGCAGCTAACGGCGACTACCGACTCAAGTACGCCCGGCGGCGGTCACAATGACGCATTTATCAAGCAAAATGAGGCTAGCGCCGGGGAGAGCGACGGCTAGCGCGGCATTCATCATGAAGCCGCCTGGACCAAACAGCGCCGCTGCAAATTCCCTCACAGCGCCAGGTATGAGCTGTCGCTCCCTGGCGATGTCCAATGCATTTCAATGGAGCAATCTATAATAATTCATGATTAATTGGTAATAATTTTTTTTTAAATTTTTTTAATGTCAAAAAATCGGAGAACACTTCTGCAATGTTAGGATTTATTTTTAAGTAAAAAAAAAAAAAAAAAAAAAAATATGTGCAGAATTGATCTAACAGGTCTGAGATTAATGTATTCATATAACAAAATGATTCTAAAAACATGTATAATGTTACATTCAAAAAATATGGTTGTTTAGGGGTTAAAAACTAGTTAATACAGATCGCCGCCAGCGCTCTGGGGTTTAAACAAGGAATGGACAGCGACAGCACATTCGGAGCGTGATTTTTTGATGAATATGAAGCTAGCCGTTCGCTCTGGCCATTCGTTGTCAGGCGCTCACATACAACGCTGGACCTGTGAAACAGCGACCCCCCAGCCCGTATTCAACATTACCGCACACCGACTGAGTCGCTGTCATCAAGCTAATGCCGGCCAAGCACAGCGAATACTGGCTGGCGCTGAAAAAATCACGCTACAGTCGCTCATCTGTCGCTACCTGGCGCTATTGATGAATCGGCCTCCCAACCTGTCATCCCTGGATTTTGTTTCTACCATGTGAGAATAAACCACAAGCTTGGCGGGAGTTTTATTTGGGTTGGGGGGTATGAGTGACCCCCTCCCCTCATTAACGGACGTGTTTATATGGATTTTTAACATTACACAATTTCGTGATAGTGCTCTTTTAAGAAGCTATAGATCACAATGGGCAGAAATCTATTAAAGGGTTTTATAATGAAAAAATGCTGAAAAGAAAAGCAAAAAACTAAAATGGTTTGGGGAACATATCAACAATTCAAAAGCATGACTTACAGTAAATATCGCCAACTGCTATTATTTGTTGTCACATATCACTTTTTCAACTTTTCCAATGCCAACCTCAGCTTTAAAAAAATATGGCATGCAGTGGCAAGAAAGTGACAGAACAGATTAACGCTCACTGGCACTGCAAAATCCAGCACTGAGGGACAAGCACAGACACAGGCTGGCTAATAGGAAGAAACCAGATGCGCCAATGCAAGCTGCTTATTTAGATATTTTAACTTTCTGCACTATTCAATGCACGCTTATGGAAAGATAACAACGCCAAATAAAAAAACATCAAGAAAATCAAGGCAGATGCGAACGCTAACAAATTGACAGTATAAAACTAGGGTTTCCCCCAACATCCAAATACAGTGTGGGTCCCCAACCTTTCTTACTATAAGAGTCACCATTCAGCACTGTGATATGGTCAGGGACCACATGGGTAATAGTAAATATATACCCATTATAGAGCAGAAATAAATAAATGAAAAATGATTCCAACAACAATGCAGTAAATGAACAATAAAAACACAAACATAAACATGGAGCAAATACACCTACAAGAGTCTTAATAGGTGAAGTCCATAAAACACTGGGATGTATAGAAAATTCTTCCAAGTTGCTTGTAAGTGTGGCTGAAACACCACCAATTCCTCCAAGGGCTCTCTTACATTTTACACCCGTCCTCCAATATCTTATTACCAACTTTCTTTCCAAAGATGATGTTACTGCTCTTCTCTATGCGGACAGCTCCAGGTCCATTTCATGTCACCATATAGTGAATTAACAGCATGATAGTGAGGGCAGATCCCCACAAAGAAATATAAAATATAAATATGCCTAGTGCATCCAGACTAAAAGCATCACAAAAGCCCTGAGTTAAATTGGACCAAGACCAGATAAAAAATCCATAAGATTCACGAATTAGGATGCCCCGCTGTTTGAAACCCCCCAGGTCGCCCAGTATACTGATCTTTAGCCCTGGTCCAATGGTACATGCGCGAGCAGCGGGGCAACCCCGCTATCCCTTTAGCAGGGCATGTGTCCATGCAAGGCATTTTTGAATGGCTGGCATGGGCATGCTCCCTGTTAGAGAGTAGCAGGGATGCGGCACCTGCGCACTCTGCTGCACTTGGCATTGCTCGACTGCACTAGGCGCTGCTCGACTAGACTCAGCTCCTTAGATGAGCCAAGCCAAGAACACATCAGCACAGTCAAACACACTGATTGGATGGGAGGCAGTGAATGTGCCGTAGGACTGGGGAAAGGTGAGTCATTTTGGGCAACCTGGGGGGTTTCACACAGCAGGTCATCCCTGATCAGGGTGCCCTGGGGGCCAGGACCAAAACTCAGAATCCCGGGGTTGGGTATCTAACTCTTGCTCATTACAAAACAAAAGAAAACCTTTTTACACAACAGGCCATATGCAGGCACATCAGTTAACCATCAATTAACAAGCAGCATTATCTCTTATGATGTTTGCGGCCAGTAAAGGTCATGTGAGAACAGTATGCTAGTGCATCAGGCAATGCTCATATCATCTGTTGTCTCAGGTCCAACTTAGACATAAATTATGATTAAAAAATAAGAAGATTACAGGACTTGGACCCTGCATTAAGCTTCAAGGCCTATGTTTTCCACTCTGGTATGCCAACGGGGTAGTGTATGTACTGTTTCTGTAGAAGGCCCCCAGTTAATATCTGCTTGGACAAGCCCTAGTAAATGCACTGTACATTGGTCTATATCAAATGATCTGCATCCTCTAAAAAGATTGTGTAATAAACCAGTAACCAACAACCAAAACTACTAAAAAATCCCAGTATTGGACAAGTATAGGGGACGTTTTCATATTCATTTCCTGTTAATCCTGTTAAGTACTGAGTAGCTTTTCTCCTCTTCTGGAATTTCAGTACCAAGGGAATTTTTACCTAAAATGTAACATTTATTGAGCCCAGTAAAATGTTATTCTAAATATTTGTCTTACATGACTTGATTTGAAAGGAAGCATAAACTGTGTTCCTTGAGAATTAAAATGACCTGAACATTGTACAGCCATTTTAGTATAATTCTGCCTGACATCTAGTAGCAGCCATAGGAATTTCCAGTTCCCCACAAGAATCTGGCTACCAGAAGCACAACATACACCATTATTTCCAGTCTGATATCTAATGTCAGCAGGAGCTGGAAGTTTCTGAATATTATTTCTTGGCAGGCAATGCTAGCTATTTTGAAAGTGATTTGGTGGTTAAAATGATACAGAGAGATGTAAAACCATAAAAGCCCGCGGGTGATATTCATGTGCTTGTCAGTTTGAAGTATTTTAGCCCACAGTATTTTTATGTTATAATTATATGCTTTTCCAAGTGTATTATAGGATTTTGTACATACCAATCTTAAAGCCCTGCATCTTGCAAACTATTTTCAGGTTTATATGAAGCAAGGGAAGATTAAACCAATGTCTAGGTGTTTCTGATTTTCATAACCTCCCAAACTTCAGAAAAACCTATTCACAGGGACCAGACACCCCAATATTTTCATTTAACTGAACAAGAAGTAAAACGTTGTAATGCAAAATAGCATAAACGTAGCACAAACTCTCTCTGTCCAGAGCTGTAGTTGCCTCAACTATTCAATGACTCAACTGCAGCCCAAATGTTTATTTTAGACACCATGCAACATATGTACTGAAGCAACTTGGATGCCACTGCTTTCCATGCCCTTTCTTCACTGTTGATGAAAAGGGCAGCTCCACCACCCAAGCAATAATGCATCTCTTAGTGATGCCCTAAGGATGTCACCTGATTTGTTATGTCACATGCATGGATCACATGACACTGGCAAGGCAATGGTAAAACACCTCTAATATGCACCCACCATGCAACCCCTCGTTTCTGTGCTAAAACCCATCTTGCAGCCTCTCTCATATGGACACAACCTACCCCCTCATATCTGTATATTAACCCACTATGCAGCCTTTCTCATCTGCACATAACCAAATCCCTCATATCTGTACATCAACCCACTTTGCAACTTCTCCCCCCTATACTACAACTAATCCTGCATCTCATTTACGCTGTACCTCAATCCACCCCGCATATATGTACATTAACTAATTGTACCACAGCCTATGCCTCACGTACATACATCAAATCCTTCTACAACTCCTCTCTTCTGTACCACAACCTACGGCTCATAGATGTACATCAATCCACCCTGCAACTCCTCTCTTCTATACCACAACCTACACCTCATAGATAAATATCAAGCCACCCTGCAACTCCTTTCTTCTGTACCACAACTCTAGATGTAGATCAATTCCCCTTGCAACTCATCTCTTCTGTACCATATCTTATGCCTCACAGATGTATAAGACAATAAAGGTCCTCTCACATTCTCTCAGGCCCTCCGGAGTGGGCACACCAATTCAGAGTCTAATACAGAAAAGAAAGCCTGAGAGATGGATAAAATATTTACTGCTCCTGCATTCAAGTGCTGCTTTCCACCATGTGTGTCCCGTGAAACTGATTGGATAATCCAAACTAGAGATGGGGAAATGCAAGATGTGCTTCTTTGCAGAATTAGAGCAAGTTCCCTGAAGATTACTCGCATCACAGGAACCCAGAAGTAGCAACTGTTTTAGCCATCCATTTTACTTTTCCAAATCTCAAATCAGGATGCCTGCAAGAGGAGAGCTATTGGTGGACCTAAAATCTATTTCACTTTAAAAAACACTTTGAGTGTCATCAAACATATATTAAACTTCCTAAATCCATGTTACAGAATTATTATAAAATTCAAGCATCCTTGTAAAACATATTGTTCTCACTTAAAGTTCTATCAAATCTGTCAGCACTGCTTTAAAGAGAAGCACAGAGACTCGGACAACTAATCAGCAGTTCTGACCTCTATGTGGCTTCTAATTTATATACATACCACACCTTACTGCTTTCCTAATCCAAAACATTGACATTTCCGTAGATAGATCAGGTCAGATTTGGAAGCTCTTGGTCCCTGGGCTCAACCTTACAATGGCCAAATTCTTAAGAATAAATGGGTTCATTCACTTGGCGAAGCAGCTGGTGTGTTTTTGAAAAGAAAATAAACATATCCCTGAAATATTTTGATTGGCAAATTCAAAGTGCAGTTCAGCACTGCAGCCAATGTGCTTTACCATATAACCCATATAACACTATAGGACAATATAGAGGTGTACAGTAAATATGTACAACCATTCACAAATATAAACTCATTTTACATATCTGTTTTGTAATATATACACCTAATTATTATACCTTTATACTTTATAATTATACACAATTAGTGTATATACGCTGTATATCTAGTGAAAAGTCGAATATAATGGTTTGGCCATTTACAAATGCTTCAATTATGTGTGACATGAGGATGCACGCAATCAAGTAAACTCTTTTCATTTCAGCATCTTAATCTGGTTTGACCATTTAATCCTCTACACGGGGTAGTAGCATCAATAGGGGCTTTGTGTAACTCACCCAAATCAACATCAATGTAGCTGTAAAATTGCAATAATAATTTGCGGAAGTTCTGATTTCCTTTGCACATTTTCCCAGTTACTACCAAAACTGTCTGCAAGTATTTTCTGTAACATAACTGACTAAAAGGTAGGACAATGGAAAAAAAAAAAATTCATATTTAAATTAATAATTTTAGTAATTATTTGAATGTTTGAATGAAAGGTGGTTTAGATATCCATTAGGGATGAGCGAACCGGTTCGGACGAACCGGAATTTGCTCCGAATTTCAGGGAAAATTCGATTTGGCACGAACCCGAATTTTTTTGGGTTCGTGCCGATCGAATTTTCCCTGAAATAAAAAAAAAAATGCCGGCATGGTGGGAGCGGGCAGGCCAGCTACGCTGTCAGTGGGCGGTGGAAGCCGGCCCACTGACAGCGCAGCCGGCCTGCCCGCTCCCACCATGCCGGCATTTTTTTTAAAAAGCAAACACTTACCTGGAGGCCGGCGCCGCTCTCAGGCGCCCTCTGATGACGCGTCCTCTGATGACGCGCCCTCTGATGACAGCGGAGAGCGGCGCCGGCCTCCACGCTCCGACCATGCAGGTAAGTGTTTGCTTTTTAAAAAAATGCAGGGCAGGCCAGCTGCACTGTCAGATGAGCGATTCGTGAAAGTTCGATTCGGGCTAACCCGAATTTCTTGGGGAAATTCGGCGAATCGCCCGAATCGAACTTTCAAGAAGTTCGCTCATCTCTAATATCCATATATTTCCTCTTATGATGTGTTCATTAGCCAGGCAGGTTAGCAATAGCGGCTTCTATGCTTCTCTTGCAACATGATTATTTTAGGGACAGTCAGGACTTAAGTGCCAATTTTTTATCCCTGGAATCTCCTGCTGCTGTGTGCACACACCACTGTTATAGACTCCAGGGCCACCGGACCGCGGGTTTGGGTTTTAAGGGCTATGAAAGGACAAGTTAAATATACGTTAAGTTTTTAACTTTTACTTACATGTGTATTTTAAACATTAAAAAGTAATCTATTACTAACAAATCCTTCATTTTTTATTTCAGCAACTGATCTTAGCCCTTTCTCAGATCCCAGATCATTTGACCGCTCATTTTCTACTTTGCCAGCCCTTACAGAATCCAGATTCTCAGATGCTCGTGTGCACTATCCTGGAGCCATGTCATCTGCCTTTTCCTATACAGCATCTCCCTCAACAGCTGCCATTGGAGGCATCAGTGTGACAGGTATGCCCACCACCACACGATTCCATCCTACTTACCTTCCACCACCATATCCTGCTTCATCTCAAAACCAAAGCGGACCATTTCAAGCAAATGCATCCCCTTACCTTTACTATGGCACATCATCTGGATCATACCATTTTTCCATGGTTGCAGGAGAACGGTCTCCTTCACGAATGCTTTCTTCTTGTACTAGTGTGGCAGCTGGAAACAACCTGATGAATCACAACCTGACCAACCAGAGTGATGGAGTAGATGCAGATGGAAGCCATAGCAATTCTCCTACAACACTGGGCAGTAGTGGAAGAATGGATGAGCCTGTGTGGAGACCATACTGAAAAATAAAACCACTGATGCTATAAGACTTATACCAAAGCACACACATCTATAATAACCTGTATGTACCTGTTATGATACAAAAATGTATTCCCCAAATCATTTTGACTTTAGTGGGAAAAAATGTTTACTGTATATGCAGGCGCTTTTTTAGATGAATGAAGGTATCTCAGAATTACGTAAGCATTATCATCCATAATGGACAGTTACAGGTGTAAGACCTTCTCTACATTTGTTTGACCTATGTATTAAGAAATACTTCAAAGGTTATATATATGTGTAAAATGATTGTATATACAATTGAATTAGAGACACAATGCTTATTGCTAATGCAGTTCAGTTGTGAAGCCAAGATGTACACATCCTTCTGCTTACTAGTTTACATACTTAGAGGGCATTGCGTAATGGAGCAGAACAACTATTGGAGCTGCAATTCTATGACATTTATTTGAAATGAAGTTAATTTCACATAGTCAAGTCAACTTTAATGTTTGTTTTATGTAAGGAGGTGTAGAAAAGTAGAGCAGTCAGTTTGAACATTGACAAGCACATTAAAATGAGTTTTATGTGGGGTACAAATGTATTGCTGTAAATACTGCATTAATTGCCTCTATAGCCAACAGAGAGAGCTGTGTGGGGCAGAGCAAGGGGACTCGAGGAGATTGAGTGCCGCTGACAAGGGACCTTTGCCTAAAAATAAATAAAGCCACCTGTGTTTTACAGACACTAGGCCATGGCTGCTCCTCATCCAAAATTGGCCTTTCAACAACAGGGAAATCTCTACCTAACCACTATTGCAATATCTTAGATATTCTACTGGAAGAATAAGATACCCTTCCTTTGGTTTTGCTATGCTCAAGACTAGGAAGGTAGATATTTATGGGGCATCTGGAGACAGCACCCCACTGCTTGGTATCCCAAGAGCTAAGGTGATTTCCTCTGACCGAGATGAAGCATATTGGGGCAATTCATTAAGATTTGAAGACTATTCCCCTCTTACTTGACTGCTTCTCTAAATAGTATAAAAGCTTATGGGGTGTATAAAAAATTGTGGAGGCTCTGCATCTTTGGATGGTGAGGCCTAAAGGAAGAGTGAAAAATAAGTAACCATAGAGAGCTTTACAAATTGGTAGAAACGACTACCGCATTGGAAAACTTTTCCTCCTCCACACAATTAGATCTGAATTCTCACAATCTAAAATAGGAGAAGGATATTTTTTTTACCCTTTTTATGTGTTGAGTTGAGAAACTCAGTGTGCAGGTATTCATTGATAATTGGATTGTTGTTATAAATTTCAAATACTTTAATGTGAATAGACGCTTGCAGCCAATGGCCAATTTCCCACAGTTTTATACAAGAGGTCAAAGCAGTTAAAAAATGCAGTAATTCCGTAAATATTAATGTAAAATTTGTGTTAATATGTCAATCAAACCATTTACTGTGAATACACTGTATTTAAAGGGCATTTGTGGGGGAAATATGAACCTTTACTCTCCCACTGCACAGGTCTACCTATTCAATACCCATCCAGTGATGAGATTCGGCCCTGCAAGCTATAAGCCCCCTCAATGCTGGCAATTTTACACAGAACACGATAAGCAGAAATTCAGCCACCCCTAGTGAGGTCAAAGCAAAGAGAGTACACAAGTGGGTATATGCCAAGCATTGTCTTGTTGTGCTCCCTCAATCAGAACCATGGAGGCACAGGTATGGATTGCAGAATTAGATCATGTGATCCGGTGCGTATTGAACAGATAGACCAAGAGGATTGTACTGCGGAAGAGATAAGATAATCATGCTCTTTTTTATATTTTGCCCACAGAGGGCCTTTAATCAAATATTGCTTTTAAGTGTAAAACATAAAAATGACACAATCATTGTGTCAATGCATTTGAATGATTTACTTGTTTTTAAAGTAGGCATCTTAAAATATTTATTTTAAGAAATATATGAATAAATAATATTTGCTTTGCACTATTACTGCTTATTTTGGATATTATTTTGAAAAGATTAAATAAATATTTTTTAATTTATGCATTTGTATATATGAAATACTATTTTTTAAAATTACTTAAAATACAGGGACAATTTTTTGTGCATTGTATAGTTGCAAGTAGTCTATTTATTTAGTCTTTAATGTATTAACTGTGTCTGAACAGGAACTTTTGTGTTTAATTGCAACCTATACTGGCCATCCCATTGATATTGGGTCTCCCTGCATGATCAGATAGCCGCAGTCAACTTAGAAACATAAAACTGCAGCTATCACCAAGGAAAAGCCAGAGGGTCGCTAGGTTACTATCTGAGGTACAAGGACTGCTTTTGGTCTCCAAGGTTATCAATGTGGCTGTCATTCCCTGTGAATTTCTTACTGACATATAATTTCTCTTGCTTTCCCTTATGGGCCAGGACTTGGATCTTTCAGGCAAAGGACATATTCACTCTAAGCAGTACAGAAAGTTGCACTGATGAAAAGTCCAGATATGTCTAAAAGTGCATCTGCAATAACAATCATCCTCTTTGGGCATCTGGGCCCAGTGCTCCAGCAATAAGATACCATATTTGCTACCCATCCAGCTAATCTGCACTTACTCCTGACTTAGAGTAAGAGACCACAGAGGAGTCTGCTCAGGCAGAAGAAAAACAGGGATATCCAATGAAGGGCAAATCTTCAAGTCATTGCTGGAGTGAGTGTAAGATGAACAATGTTGTTTGGCATTTTTCCCTATAGATGCACTAGAAATCACCCCTTAATTCATGTCCCCATTGGTTAATGACACCCACTTTTTTGCATCCCTACTCTTTTAGGCCCCAAAAACTGGTCTCTTGGGTTGACATTTTTGTAGCTTAGTTTTGATCTTTTAGCAGGAGCAGAGAAGAGCAGGTCTCCATTTTCAGGGCCCACTTACCTTTTAGCTTATAGGTTATATTTATATGAAACCATGATTATGACATGTGACTTTTACAGTATTAAGCAGGTTCTCAGAGTTACAAAAGAATAATCCATATCATATGTGACAGATGTTTTATTTCACCTGTATCTATTTTATTTATGAAGATTATGTTCATGTACCTTGAAAAAAAAGTACTGTCAGCTTTGCAATGCTTATCTTAAGTTCCAGGGTACAACGCATTGATAAGATTGTTGACAGTGTGCATTTTTATGGTTGTGCCTGAATTACAGCCTTAAATAAATATTATATTGTGTTTATTAATTATTGTGAGACAGAAATGTAAAAAATAAAATGTATGCAAAATAAATTGGAGGTTGTGTGTAAAATGACTTTTGCTCCATACACAAAAACATGTTGGTTGCTTAATTTGAAATAGAATATATTTTTAAGGGGCAATCTGGGCTTCTCTCCGCTCCTGCAGTTGGCCCATTGTGGTCCTGTAGGCTAATAATTACTTGTTCCCAAGATCAAGTCCCTAGGGTGTATGTGCCCAGGAAGTCCTTGGGTGCTTGTTGACTATCTGCAAGAAAATTGGTGGCCATGGTCCAGCCCCTTCATAGTGATGGGAGCATGCTTCTTAGTGTTCTCCATTCAAAACCAAGATGAAGATTTTGGATGTCCCCTGTACCTTCTTTTTCTATGACCCAGTAAGAAAATGGCTGCCGGCTCCCACGAGTGAGGACACTCCAGTGGAGCCTGGGCAAGATTCAAATGTTGCTGCCTCAAATCCGCCGCCACAGTCAGAAGAAGTGCAGGCAGAGGCAAGTCACAGCAGCTTCCTGTTGCTTCAACCGTAGATGAAGCGGGTTGAAGGGCTGCTACCCCCTTGTTATGGAGTGAAAAAAGCAGATTACTGTAGGTAGGGGTAACTGGACAGTATATCTCAGCCTTATATTTGCTTGCGACTAGGTAGAATTATTTTTTTAATGTACTGCTCAGCAGATATCTGTAGGTACAGACCATTGAATAGTATACCCCTCTGTTTAATTTAAATAAAATGGTAGATCACATGCTCTTTTCCTGCCTGCCCACTGATGCTTTCTAATATAAGATGACTATATAAATTGCAAGCTCTTCTCCTCCCTAAGCTCTACTACTTCTATTCAGGCTAGGTTGCAAACTCTTCTCCCATACCATAAGAAAAGGCAAAGGGTCCACACTCCTTAAAATAAAAAGTCCTTTTATTTATAATATTAAAATCTCTAATGATAAGCAATAGCAAGCCTCTAAAAACATGTGTCTTCCCTCATACCCTCAGATCCTGCCTATCTCCTATCTAAAGACTCCTAGCTAAGTCAGACGATTGAATAGCAAGCCATTGCTAGCAAGTGTTGTCTGGCAGAAGGCAATGACAGCTTGCTCACAGCAAGGCAGGCATTGGCAATGGCAGGCTTATGGCTATGGTTATGTCTGTGCAGGGGAGTGGCCAAACATGATTCAATCCCAGCATCCAATCAGATGCTTTCCCAAATGCAAAATGGGGGAAGCTAGTGGTGACCTGTGGGCATGATGTAACAGCTGTTGATTTGTTGTGAGTACACAGGGGATGCAGAGCTGTATTCTGGCAAAGGTCACAAATTACCTACCAGAATACATGTGCTAACTGTGTCTCCTCAAACTGGACAACTTTTCCCAAATCAGGTGGAATCTACCTACCCATCACTACTCACTACCTGTCTGAGGGTCCCTGCACCCATCCATGTTTAGCTCATTGGCAGCGTGGGGCTAAGGTACGGGAGCAGAAATTGGGGCACTTGTTGAATCAGGCGCTATATATTTAAAACATATATAAAGTGTGATTCCGATTATGATGTTTGAAAGTAAAGCTGTTCCTTAATACTATATAACTGGTGTTCAGTTAAATGATAATAAAATTACATTATTGGCAAGCTGATTTTAGCGTGGTATATTTTACACATGTGTAACACAAATTCTCTGCCTGGTAACAATCTGCATACATGTCCCCTGAAACCCTATAATTAATAATGTCACAAAAAAAAATCACAAGGCTTCTTTTAATTTATTTATGGCATATTAGAGATAATTATATCAGGAAGAATATCAATCAGCAAGAAAACGCATGACTGTATTTCAGGCCAAGTAGTGGCTAAGTCATTCATGTACATATGCTGCCCTGCTACAGGGCATCTGGAACCCATATGAACCAAGCAGTGGAGTACAGTGAAAAACCTGAAAAGCGTTAGAGAAGCCAAGGAAGCGGAAATAGAATATAAAGGAATTGACAGGAGGCATAGAGATTAATGCATGCAATTTTAATCAAAGGCTGTCACCAACAGGACCTATGTTGTTTCTTCCAGTTTACCATCATTACTGTAAATCACAGCTTTAGCTAATATACAGTATATAACATCAGGCTACAGAAACTGTTCTATTAGTACACTAAGTAGGTCTTAATTTTATTTTCCTCTATTCTGTTCTACTGCAGCTGGACCAAATAGTTTTTCTTGCACTTGCAAAACATATGTATGTAAAACTAGAGGTTTCCTATGTAATTTTTAAAACACACACACAGTGAGGTCACATTATTATGACCATTTCCTTCTTTCCATATTGTCAGTGCGTAGCTCATGCAGTGATAAGCAGTGAGCTGGCTTGCTGGGTATATAAGGTATGTGAGGCTGTCTGCACACATATCCTGTTGTTATGCCATGTGTAAAAGGGGAGGTTCATCAAATTGCAATAAGGATGCCAAGGATGGCAGCATTTCTGAAACTATGGGGGGTCATGCTAATTATTTGGTAAAGCATGGTGCCCTAACGGTGTGCCTTGCAGTGTGAATTGTGAAGTGAGAAACATCAGAAAACAAACCCCTGCAATCATTGCTGGAAGAATACTGGATGCTGGTGGTTGAGGCATTATGGTCTGGGAAATGTTTTCGTGCCATTCACTGGGCCCCCTCCTCCATGTGGACGATACTGTCAACCGATTTGGGTATGAATAGTTTCTTGCACATCACGCACATACATGCAAAAATTCTTTTGGGGGGAGAATAGGATCTTCCAGAAATACAATATGGCATGTCACACTGCTAGACAATTTAGACATTTGTTAAAATAACATAACCAACACAGCCCAGGCCCCCAAATTCCCCAACTGAGCATCTGTGGGACAACCTTTATTGTAGAGTTCAAACTATAGATCCTCCCCCATGCACCCTCCAGCAGATGAAAGATGCATAGCATAGTTCCAGATACATGTGACAACCTACCACAACCAGGATCCACTGTCTATAGTTTTTATATACATCATATAGAGTTCCCCTGTAAAAGAAGATTTCCCAGATAACTGTAGTTATAATATTTCGTTTATTCAAGTTTTTTGAGAAAATTCAGAGTGATAAAAAAATGGCACAAAGTTAGATTACCCCTGTGACGACCTACCTGAACCTTATTTGGTCATACAAGCAGCCTTTACAATAATTGTCATGCATATATACTTCACTCAAAGGACAATCGTTTTCCTGAAAACAAATTAGGTAATGGAGCAGTAGACTCCTAAGTCTAATAGTAGACTCCGAGTCCTAATCTGACTCGGAAAACTATAAGTGAATTTGGAAAATGGTGGTTATGCTCTTCATCACGGCAGTTTTTAGGGGCGGGCGATCAGGGCGATCGCTCTAGAAGCCAAAGCCATTGGGGGCACCTTTAGCCTAGCCATCCTGTTTTCTGCAGATAAGAATTAGTGGTGCCAGCTATAAACCTCATCCCCAGATCAGTCATGTGGAGGGGGCACTGTCTGCTGTTAAAGTAGAGGGACAGCATGGCCCATACCAGTATAGGGCAGCAGGGTGGGTGAGGAGGGGGCAGCAGGGTGGATGAGGAGGGGGCAGCAGGGTGGATGAGGAGGGGGCAGAATTTTTTACTGGGAGCAATTTTGCCTAGAAACTTCCCTGTTCTTCATATTGAGGCTCTGACATCCACTTTAAAGGAATTGAAAACCTTGTATTTCTGCAGTGTGTGCCACCTGATGTAGGGATACATTATTCAGTATCAAAGCAATAGAATAAGGGGAGGAAAGACTGAAGGGAAAGCTCAAAAAGGAGATAGAGCTCCAAACGCTACAGCTGATCTAACCAAACTGCCCACACCAGCACAAACTTCTCCTGTTTCCCAATGAACAGTTTTTTCTATACAGCAGATATATTGGAGTGTGGATGCTAGTGCCTGTTAATAATAGGCCCCAGGGATGAATTTTCTACTTTTAGATACACTTTTCGGTGACACAGTTCTAACACTTACTGACCCTTAGGTGTTATAATTGTATCAATAAAGTGAAAAAGCCTATGATGGATAAAAAAAGGTTACTTAAAGGGAAAGTCCAAGAAACCTCAGACCAGATGTGCCGGAGAGCCCTAGACTGCCCTCTCACCTACCAACAAATTTCACACGACACATTTCTAACCCTCAGCTCCAGTATGAGAACCCGGTGTGGCTGATGGCATCACCTCAGTCTTATTGACTACAGTGGACACTCCATAGCCTAGGAACCACTAAGGAAGGATAATTCTCTCCATCTAACACCAGCTGATGCGGGCACACATGGTTGAGGGTTGTAGTTTTGTGCTCGGGATTGACAGTGCGGTGCCCCAGTCAGGCTATTTTTATCTGCTTGCTAGTGGTCCTGGGGTAGTCCTTGGCAGCGATTGGTCTGGTCGGATAGGAGGAGGCTATTCTGGGGGCTGTTTCTGTACTTTCTCTCTGGGCACTGTCGGCAGTGGTTGAAAGAACATCTTTACATAATTTATTATAAAAGGTCAGCAATTGATATGTGTCTGTATATGATCAAGGACTGTGATACACAGTCCAAAACACATAATGGTTGTCATACTTTTTTTTTCAGCAATACTTTTATTGAAGAAATGCAAGTGTTACAGCCATAAACAACTTACAATACATTTTTCCAAAAAAAATTAAAAAAAAAGATAAAAGAAAAGACATATCCAATAGACTGCATACTTGTACAGAACAAAGCACAATTAAGTTCTCATACAAAGCATTCATCTCTATTATAAAACGACAGCGGCTAAGAAAGAATGAGGCGGGGTAAGATAAGTAAGTGGGAGGAATAACGAAATATAGAAAGAAAAGGGGAAGGAGGGAGAAGGGTGGGTGTCCATACTACAACCAACTTAAAGAGGACGTCACCAAGGGCTAGGATACAAATAGTTGACGACAAAAGTTTTTAGGCTGGAAATGGGTGATCCAAACTTCCCAGGTAGCTAGAAAGGGAGTGAGATCGCCCTGCATTGAGGCAGCCATCTTTTCAAAGAGCATTACCTCGTTTATGCGAGGTATGAGGCTTCCGCTGGGAATAGACCTGCTCTTCCATGATTGGGCAATGATCAGTTTAGCAGCTGTTAGAATATGCCTCACAAGCTCAAACTGTGTTTTGGAGCATTCAGGGGGTCTAAGGTTAAGAAGGGTTAATTGAAGTGTGGGGGTCAGACGAAGGCTTGTCGCCTTAAATATAAGATAAAAAACCTTGGCCCAGAACTGGTTTACTAGCCTACACTCCCACCAAATATGAAAGTAGGTTCCTTGCATACGACAGTTTCTGAAACATTCTGGGGAGTAAGAAGGGCAGAACCTGTGAATTCTCTCTGGAACCAGATACCAAGGAAGCAAAACTTTGGTATTAACCTCCTGAGCACTTGTGTGCAGAAATTTAGTAAATGAGTTCCTCCATACTGCTTTCCAGTCCTCTTCCGAGAGGTTTATACCAAGGTCATCCGCCCATCTGGTGGTGTAGGCCGGAAGGGACTTCCCATCCATCTCGCACATTAGCTTGTATAGCGCGGAAACCGTCCCTTTGCCTAGAGGCTGTGTCCCACAGATAAACTCAAAGGGGGAAGAAGGTCCTGATACTGATCGTGACCTAGTTCTAATATCTATATAATGTGTAATTTGCAGGAAGCGGAGATATTCTTTGCATGGTATGTCCCTAAGGGATTGGAGCTCGGAGAAGGTTTTCATACCCCTATGTGTTAGAAAATCTTTAAACTTTGTTAAGTTGTGCGCCCTCCACCAGGAAAAAGCAGACGGCTCCTGGAGGCCGGGGGGAATTCGGGATTGCCAAAAATAGAGAGCAAGGGGGTCTGAGGGGAGGAGAGGTTTCCTTTCAATCTATTTGTCTTCCATATCCTCAGGGAGTGATTCAAGACAGGATTGTTGATGTCTTTATAAACCATCGGAGGTAACCATAGCAAGTTCTCAATCTCTAATGGAGAGCAGCTAATCTGTTCAATATCTACCCACGGTGGCCTTTCCACGCCAGCATGGACGGCCGACATTTGGGCCATCTGACAGGCGGAGTAGTAACGTGCTAAGTTGGGGACCCCAAGGCCACCCTGCTGCTTAGGTCTGTATAGAGTTCCTCGATTAACCCGAGGTCTTTGCTTCCCCCAGATAAAGGAGTTTAAAGACTCTTGGAAGCCTTTGATAAAGGAAGCCGGGATTGGGATTGGAAGTACTCGGAAAAAATAAAGCAATTTAGGAAGCCACGTCATCTTTGCCGCCGCTATCCTACCCAGCCATGACAGGTGTAACGTAGCCCAGGTAGATATTAAAGCTCGTAGATCTTTAGCCAAGGCGGGATAGTTAGCGGCGTAAAGAGAATCATAATTAGCTGTTAGTCGAACACCCAGATATTTAATGTGGTGATTTTGCCAAGAGAAGCCGAAAGAAGATTTGAGCGTGGACAATGTACTCTCAGGGAGAGAAATATTAAGTGCCTGAAACTTAGAAGCATTAATTTGCAGGCCCGATATTTTGGAAAAGTAATCTAGGGTGTGGAGAAGGTTCGGGAGGGATGTGATAGGGTCCGATACAAGCATTAAAATATCATCTGCAAATAGGGAAATCTTGTGGTCATAAGCTCCTATCGTAATACCCTTAATATTGATGTTATTCTGAATCAGCTTGGAGAGGGGCTCAATGGCAAGTGCAAATAATAGAGGGGGAAGGGGGCAACCTTGTCTGGTGCCTCTGCCTAGAGTAAACCGATTGGAGGAATATCCTGAATATCTGATGAATGCTCCCGGGTTGGAGTATAATGAGGTAATCCATGCAATGAAGGAGGGACCCAGGCCCCACTTCTCCAGGATAAATTGAAGGTAGTCCCATGCCACGGTATCAAAAGCTTTACGAACATCTAGGGTTAATAGCATGGCTTGGCGTCCCTCCTTCCTGGCATGATGGATCAGATTGATAGCCTTATATTATTGAATATTATCCTTATAGAATATTATCCCCCACTTGACGCTGGGGAATGAAACCTGCTTGCTCCTTGGAGATCAGGGACCCTATAAACTAATTGAGTCTTGTCGCCAGGACTTTAGCAAGGAGCTTAACATCAATGTTTAAGAGGGAAATAGGTCTGTGATTGGACCAAAGGGTAGAGTCAGCAGTAAGCGCGTCTGTACTCCACGAGTCACCTCCACTAAGGGAGTTGAACATGCAAGCCAAGTGTGGGACGATTACTTGGGAGAACTTTTTATAATAAAGGGCGGTAAAGCCATCTGGGCCTGGCTGTTTCCCTATCTTTAGGGAGTTAATAGCTTCCTGGACCTCAGAGAGCTGAACTGGCCTATCCAGTGAGGCTCTGACCTCTTCAGGGAGGGAAGGTAGTTGTAAATGACCTATCAATTTTTCAGCGAGGTGCTCATCCAGTGAAGTTTTAGGTTTATAAAGATCCTCAAGATGCTTACTGAACGTCGCTACACCCTCGCTGGATTACTTGAGAGTGAACCATCAAGGGTCTTAATGCGCAATGGTTTAACCCTCTGCGTGACTCCTTTAAGCCTTCTGGCCAGAGGGGTGTTTGGCTTATTACTGAGATGATGCCACTTAAACCTGGATCTGTTTATTTGACGTTCGGCTTCACTGGAGAGGCACATATTAAGCCGGTCCCCGGCCTGATTAAGAGCAATCCTATTACGCCTGGTTGTGTGGGTTTTATAATCAGAAGAGGCTAGATGATAAGCGTCTAGTAAAACATTTAGTTGATTTTTATGCAGGGCCTTGTGTCGGGGTGATTCCTGGATGAAATGACCTCGAATTACGGCTTTGTGTGCCTCCCAAAGTAGGGTATGAGAACTTACTGACCTTGTGTTATCCAAGTAGAAATCCTCAATTGCTTTGCGCGTGCGCTCAAGGAGGGTCTCATCAGATAACATAGGGTCGTAGAGTTTCCAAAATTTTTGCGAGGATCTTTGCGTTAAAGAGATTTCAACTGAGACCAACTCGTGATCAGACCAGACAATTGGTACTATAAAAGAGTGGGACAGTTGTGGTAGGGAAGAAAGCTGCAAGAAAATATGGTCAATCCTGGTAAAGACCTTATGTGGACAAGAATAGTGGGTAAAGTCTCTCCTTGTGGGGTGCAGTTCCCTCCATGCATCGACTAAATGATGTGATGGAGTGGTTTAAGAGGGAGCAAAACTCCTATCTTGAGGAGCCATCTCTACCCGTATCGGAGACGCGATCCACAGCTTGATGATCTAAGGTTGGATGCAAGATTTGGTTTGAATCTCCGGCTACTACTAAGAGCCCCTTTACTAGTGGATCCAGGGTCTTCAGGAACTCCTCAAAAAAAACGTTCTGATTCTGATTTGGGGCATAGTATGTAGCAATAGCAATTGGTTGGTCTTGGACTTCACCCACAATTATGAGGAAACGACCCTGAGGATCTCTTATTACCTGCTCCGAAGAGAAAGGGAGAGAGCGCTTGAAAGCGATAAGAACCCCTCTTTTTTTAGCATCAGCAGATGCCGCGAAGAAGAGGGGATAATCTGCGCTAAGGAATTTGGGATTATTTTTCTTAGTAAAATGGGTCTCCTGGAAGCAGATAATATCCGCATGAAGAAACCTCATCTGACGAAAGGCCTTGACTCTTTTTGGGGGGCGTTCAGGCCTTGTACGTTAAGCGAGACCAATTTAACTGCCATTGTTAAGTTGTTCCAAGACTGTTACCCTAGGGAGGATGGACACCCGGGGTGGAGAAGAAGGATAGAGCAAAGAAGATGGACAAAGAGAGAGAGAATGAAAAGAACATATTAATACAAACCAAATGGAGGAAATTGTACCTCCCAATTTGAAATTAAACATTTCCCAGTGGGGCTGAGGAAACCCAAGCCACAATGGGGAATGCTGACACAATAAAGGACCTCAAACGGGAGGTCGCAATCTGAACAGGTGGATTGACCGACCCAAAACGGGGGTCAGTATCAAGAGCTCCCCAGCTCAGCGGAAGCCAACGGGTTGGGAAGCTTGGAGTGCGCGAGACATAGAACCTGGGCCTCCGGCCCGCGAAACAATTAGCAAACCAATAAACAGCAACGAATAATACATTTAGATAACATTCTATGAAGTAAGGGCAAGGGTGTTTATCTTAATCACAAAGTTAAACTTAGCAGAACCCTTTGGTTTATGCACCAATGGAATTACCTATAAAAGAAAGTTGTACGGGTAGAACAAGTGCCCAGTATCACATGAAATCTCGGTTAAAGATCAAACAACACAAAATAAGAACCGTAGCAAACACCACAGGATCAGGGTGGAGGATGAGAGCCCCAATATAGCACACAGGGAATCTCACACATCACCCCTCACCATGGACCAGCTTACCAGACCTATAGGACAAAGCAGTCACTGACTTGCTCGTAGATGGAGTACTCCTCTTGGGACCTCGTTTATCTTTAGGCGCTGGCGAGAAGGAGAGTGCCCTCTTCTTTTGCGGAGGGGGGGCAGGGACTACAGCTGGAGCTTTTAAACCGGTCGAGGTCAGAACATTCTCCAATTCTTGCAGTGTGGATGCCTCAAACCTCTGGTCAGAGTGGTAAAAAGAGATTTTGAAGGTGAACCACCATTTGTATCTGATTCCCTTCGCCTGCAAAATTTCGAGGGAAGGTTTCATAGCTCACCGCCTGGCATGGTTTGTGGAGAGATGTCGGCGAAAAGTTGGTAATCAAAGTTCTGAAATTTGAGTGTACTATGATCCCGCCCAGCCGCCATAAGCAGTTCTTTTGTACGGTAAAAATGGAATTTTACAAGAACGTCCCGCGGAAGGCCATCTTCTCTCTTCTTCTGCAAGGCCCAGTGAATCCTATCAAATTCCAATCTCTCGATTGGGATGGACGGAACAAGCTCTTGAAACATGGCTGTAGCTGTGGATTGTAGATCAAGAACAGTTTCTGGGATACCTCTGATTCTGATGTTGGCTCTCCGAGATCAGTTCTCCATGTCCTCAAGCTTATGATGAAGAGTAAGATTTTCGTCTCTCAGGGCCTCTAGTTCCGTTCCAAAAGAGGACAGCTCAGAGGTATGCGCCGAGTGTTGTTGTTCCAGATCATCGACCCTTTGGCCCAGTTCTTTAATTTCTGCTGAGAGATTGGAAGAAATCTGGGTCGTAATGTTTAGGGCCCATCGCTCAAGGGCTTTCTCAAGCATGTACCTGTCTAACGGTGGTGGCTGCGGCTTCGCCAGTGAACCGTGCAGAGAATCGTCCATCCAGGACTCATCTTCTGGCAAAAGTTCGGAGGGGACTTGAGGATCTCCTTGGGAAGGTGCCAGTACTTCCATCTTGAATAGTAAGCGTCGTCGGAGGTAGTGCCAGGGTAAGGCGGATCAGAGTGGTGAAGCCATCGACGGGGGGAAACACCGCACCGTAGGATTTGCTAGCAGCTCGAGCAGGCGGACAGATCAGAATACAAAGGCTAGCTTTTTAAGGACAGTCAGTGAAAACATCAAACTCTTCAAAACATAAAAGGGAACTCTTCTTCTTTAACCCTTTAAATGCCAGCCACGTAAAATTTACGTGGTTGCCTCTCTGTCACTTAAATGCCAGCCACGTAAAATTTACGTGCCTGGCATTTACCCCTGCTCACTTACCTGCGTGTGCGCTGGCTCCCGCTGTCCCTCCTCCACCTTGGGGGCCTCCGATCCCCCCCCCAGGACTTACCGATCTTCAGGAGAGAGCCCGGGAGGCTCTCTCCTCTCTCCTCCTCGATGGCAGCTGCCATCTTGCCGCTAATGACGTCATCCCAGCCCGATCACCGGCTCCAGCCTTCTCAGCTGTCAGATGCCGGTGATCGGTGCCCTGGAAGGAGGTGGCAGGAGATCCTCTGATTTTTTTTTTTTTTAATAAAATACTTTTTCGTAAAGTGTGTTGTTTCTTTTTTTTTACCAGTTAACCCTTTGTGAGCTGGTAAGGGGTCCATGAGACCCCTTATACCAGCTCACAAGGGTCTGGCAAGTCACCTGCGGCTAGCAGGTGACTTGCCATTAACCCCCAGCCCCCCATTACCTGCCTCCCCAATGGCCAAGGGGGGGGGCAGAAGGGCCCAGGCCACTTAGTGGATATGTGGGCTAGTAGCCTGCAGGGCCAGGGGCCACCAACGCTGGCCCCTGCGCCCTGTTCTACAAGCCCCCATAGCTGGCCCGGGTCGGTAATGCTGGGTAGGGGGGACCCTACGTCATTTTTTGGGGGGATTTTTAAGGGTTTTTAACCCTTAAAATTCCCCAAAAAAATGGGGTCCCCCTCCCTGGGAGAAGGAACCCTATGTCATTTTTTTTTTAATTAACCCTTTTGTGTTCTGTCATCCAGCAGCTATAAAAGGCTTCTAGCAAGTGAGCAGAAGCCAGTGATCGCCAAGGGACAGAGTGCTCCAGTATGGATGGGAGGTAAGTATTAAAAAAAAAATAATAATAATAATAAAATATTTTTTCTCTTTGTGTGTCTGTGTTTTTTTTTACATTTAACCCCTTGTGAACTGGTAAGGGGTCCATGAGACCCCTATACCAGTTCTCAAGGCTGGGGGGATGGCAAGTTAAGGGGGTCTCCTGGGCAGGAACAGGGGGCTACCGATAAATATGTGGTACCGTTCTAATCGGTAGAAATGGGGCTTTCACATGCAATATGGTTTTCCTTAATAAAATAATTTTTTTATTTAAAATAAAGGAGGCAATTTTCTAAAAAAAAATTGTATTTATTTATTTTTTTACTTAATAATAAATAAAATTAATAATAAATAAAATTTACAAACAAGACATTTCATGTTAAAGCCTGCAAAATATATATATATAATTTTCCTGAAAATTCCAGCAAAAATGTCGCAAAACATGGAGCAAAATGGGGAAAATGACCTGTGAACAGAGGGTGACAAAATCTCAAGTAGGCTGGCAATTAAAAGGGTTAATAGTACCTCTGCATGTTGAGTATTGTTCTGTTCGGGGGACCTTGCGCTTTCAGACTTAGCTTGTTTTTTCTTGTTTGCATATTTATATTTTAGGAAAAGGTGTTTTTTATTCAGCTTTTTTATACATTTTTTAGGGAAACCCTGCGCAACCAAATAATTCTTTGAGGGATCAATTCCAGAAAGATGAGCCCACTACAACAAGCTGGGTACGCTTAGAAAGCTTAACATGTGTACTTTCAGGGAATATATGGTTTATGGGTGATATTCCAAATATAAAGGGTTGTTTTGGTTGAAAAATCGCAAGGTGCGCACTTTGTCTGCAGAGCTGAAATTTTCAAGAAAAATTACCGTTATGCTCATGCTTTACTTTGGGGTGTTTGGCAACTCTTCCCTTGACAGTAGCTATGCATGTTGGATAACGTTCTGTTCGGGGGATGTTGCTTTTTCACTTGTTTTTTCTTGTTTGTATATAGTTTTTTTAGGAAAATGTGGCTTTGATTCTGCTTTTTTATCCTTTTTTTAGGGAAACTCTTTGCAACCAAAGAATACATTGAGGGATTACTTCTAGAAAACTGTGGCCACATCAACAAGCCTGGTACAAATAGAAAGCCTGAGGTGTGTACTTCCAGAGAATATATAGTTTGTGGGGGGTATTTCAAATGTAAAGGGTTGTTTTTCTGGAAAAACTGCAAGGTGCGCATAGCGCATATCACAGTTGTATTTTTTCTGAAAATCCCCTAAAGCTCTGTTTCAGTTTGGGGGAGTCTCCTGGGCAGGAAAGGGTGTCTACCTATACATATGTGGTACCGCTGTAACCGGGAGATATTGGGGTTTCACACGCAATAAGATTTTATTGACAAACTTACATTTTTTATTACAAAAAAAACACTACAAATTGTAAAAAATAGATTTTTTTTTATTTTTTTGCACACATTTCGGCAAAAAATATTGAGAATACACCTAAAAATTACAAACAAGACATTTCATGTTAAAGCTCAGACTGCTGAAAAAAACAATATATCATTTTCCTGGGAAATCCCTGGAAATCCCTTCAAAAATCACATTTGAACATGGGGAGCGCAAAATAGTGCAAAATGGTCTGGCAACAGAGTGTGACAAAAACTCCAGGTAGGCTGGCACTTAAAGGGTTAAGAGGGCCTAAGAGCTAGGAGTGAGGGCAGAAAAAAAAAAAAAGATGAAATAAGTAGCGTTACTTGCCGTGGTTCAAGGCGTCCACGCAGAGATCTGCCGAGAGAAGACACTGCTGTAGTGGGCTCCCGATGGAGCTGTGCTTGTGAGCTCAGAAATGGGACTAGAGCTGCTGGGTGCAGGCCTGCCAGCCTGGGAATCCTCCACTTTTCTGCTGTCAGGAGGGATAGGGCCGTCCCACTACCTGGGCCCCTAGAGCTTTATGGGGTCACCAAACGCCTCGCAAGAGTGCTGGATTCCCCTTATGCAGTACGCTTACCCCCAAAATGCACAGGGGAGCCGAGGAAGTCGAGGTGGGCAGGGGTAGCCCTATTTTAGGTGGCCGTCCCTCACCACCTGCTTCAGGTGAGCAGATTCTGGTACCCTACAAGTCCTGCTGGTGGCTGGTGAGATTGTTGCTGTCGGTGGGATTCCCCACTATTTGAGGTAAATATATGAGGTCTGCACAGGGCAGCAGAGAGAGAGTGTGCGCCGAGTAGGGCAGGGGCGGCCGTATACAAGATGGTGGCGGCCGTCCCCTTCAGCCTGCAGCTGGAAACGTAATTCCGGGACCCCCTTCAGATCTTGCTGAAAGTTGGTGGGGGGGTCCTGGGGTCTGCCCGAGGCAGCGGGCCCAAAACCGCCGGTCGCTGTACGCTATGGAGGGCCGGGGAGACAGGTTCCTGAGGAGCGCAGAATTAGAGCTCCATCCGCGTTTCCTCAGGCATGCGCACTCCTATGGTTGTCCTACTTTTAATGATATGGCAATGCTGTGGAACAAAAGTTATTTCTTATGGGACGATGAGCTGGATATTCCTGCTGTATACAATCAAAGTATACTTGTCTTACATATCAGATAGCAGAAGTATGTGTTGATGTTTTTTCCTTGTTTTATAGCCTTGTCTTGCAATTGTCTCTGTAGACTGTGAGATTCACAGAATGTTGACCTCTCCCTCTGCCCCCCTGTTTATTTCAGTCCTTCGCATGCACCCAGCAAAACTTCTTTTCACAAGAAAGGCAAGTGGAAAAAGCTAGCCCCACATACACACACATTAAATGACATTCAAAAGCATTTGTAATGTCATGTCCCACAACGTGAGTTTTATTTAACCCAGGGTAACTGCTTGATATAGTGTTTATTTACATAGGCTGAGCAGTGTGTCTCTACCTGCTTTTGTCCCTTCCTGGCTCCTTTAGTCTTGCTCTGTTGCAAGCAGCTCCTCCCTTCTTCCTTTCTCCCTCAGCCATTTCTAGTTTTGCATCCAAGCAGTGCACACCTGCTGCTCTCTCTTGCAATATACAGTCTTTTTACCTGCTGCTCTTATGGGTTTACATCACAAGTTTCCTGCAGTATTGAATGTACATTCCAAGATTCCTGCTGTAAGAAGTGTTTATTGCAAGATTCTGTACTGAAATAAAGCTTCTGAAACTTATTCTACGTAAGTCCATGGCATGCCCAGTAAGCTATCTGCCAAGAACTCATTCTTCACAGACCCACACACAGACAAGGTGAAACTGTCTTCAGGATCCACATCACTGCCATCTGGTGAGTCAGAATATGTAATGTGGAGAAATAATGTGAAATAATGTGATTTATAATAAAGTAGGGAGCAGAACTGACATTAGCTATACTTACTGACAACCAGCTACAAGCTGAGGCATCCTCTTAATGAGCAATACCTCATTACCTGCAGGTACCATTTCCCATGACCTATCTTATTGATATGAGCATATCCCGCTGCTAGCCAGCTTGTGTAAAATGCTAATTATTAAGAATGGGGGTAAGATGGACTGACCTAACCACCTTGGGGAGTCTGAGGATATATATAGATTCCTCTCATAGCCCTTGTCTATGTTGGCAGCTTCCACACTTTCCAAGCTACCAATATAGCTATATTGGTCGGTTACAGATATTGATGGTTGTGAACCAGGCCTACGAAGGTAGCAAAGTAAGAGAATGAGATGAAAGTAATGGGATTATAAGAGAGAAGAAGTAGAGAAGGGAGAGGGGCAATTAGTGTAGGAGGTAGTGAGGTGAGGTTCATTTAAAGCGGACTAACAGTCAAAATTGACTTAAATCAGACCAATACAACAAACAGTGCTCATATTCATCCCTCCCCAGGGCAATTTAGGTTGCTGCACATAAGAATTCATTTACCTTTTTCTAACTCTTACTGTGGTAAATTTTAAAAACAAATGGCGGCTCATGCATTTGCAGGCTGCCTACAAACAGGAAGTGCTGATGGGCTTCCTGTTACTGTGCATTGTCAGTTATGTCAGTTGATTCCAGGCAGCAGCATGGCTGAGATGCTGGGAGAGGAAGCTCCAAAATGGCCGCTACCTTTCTTTTCCAGCTGTGCCAGGCTGTTGGTCTGGTTTAAGCTCCTACATCATCTCTTTTGCCTCTGAAATGGCATCCTCCATTCTTCATATGTACTCAACCTCAATTTGGGAATTCCAATGTCTGGGAATGACAGATCACATTGTTGTAATCAAAACTCCTAGGCCCCCTTTTTAGCCATGGCCATGGGGCCTGGTATTAGGGATAGAGCCAACTGAGGTGTATTTGCTAAGGTGGTACCCGAGACCTTACTGTAAATAAAGGAAATAGTGTTCCAGAGAGCTTTCAGAGGGGCAACTACAGGAAATGTGGGTCATGTTGCCTGGTCCTGAAAGACACCTCCAGAATCTGTCTGATTGAGAGGGGTCAAATCTCCTGACATCCTCAGGACACCTATACCATCTTGAGAGTACTTTATAGTCGCGTCAAACAGTAGAGTACAAGGACCGAAATGCTACAAAATTTGTAGCAAATGTTATAAAAACAGGAGATGATGGGAAAGAGAGCCCTTGCAAATCTTACATTCTAAAGGATTGCCCACATGGGGTTTTATAAATGTTAAATTTGCTGCAGGAAGTGTAGAGGACCCTTACAGGGCTCTTTCAGTCAAAAAATAAGTCCACCTCCCACTCAGGTAAAGGAGATTTATTGTGTGACTATTATCATATATTATGGACGTTTGGCAATATCAATGTAATTAATGGCTGTATAGCATATTGGTTTAATGTGGGGGAGAATCCCTTGTTTTTATAATTGTTGTCTTAGTGTGATTTTGTTTAATACATTTTAATATCTTTTGTGCAGCCCTTTGTGTGTGTGGGTTTTTTTGTGACTCTCTGGGGCCACGTGTCCCAGGAGCGGGCAAAACCATTGCCCACAAAGGGTTTTATATATTTTAAATGTGATAAAAAAAAGTGTGGAGGTCCCTGAAAGGGCTCCCACAGTTCAAAAAGTTGGCTTCTTCCCACCCAGATCCAGCCATAGGAACACTGTAGCGAGCACATTGCCCAAAATAGCTTTGTGGAGAACCCTGTCAGAAGTCCTTCAGTGCAAAAATTAACCCACCTGCCGCCCAAGCAAAAGCAGAAGGCCACAACAGTCAGCACATTGCCCACATAGGGTTTTATAAATTTGATGGTGAAAGTGCAATGGGCCTTGGCAAGGCTTCCCTAGTCCAAAACTTTACACACCTACCTATCAGTAATCGTCAGATTCCCACCATGATCCAGGCACAGTAACGCTTTAGCCAGCAGATTGCCCACAATAGGTCTGCAGGACCCTGCAGAGCTCCTCTAGGAATGTAGAGCAGTTACAGCAGTGGTATCAGCAGAAACTGGAGGTGACTTTGACTGTGGTTATTGTAATGCATCTTTGATGTTACAGCTATGTATTTCAGGATATCTGCAGACTTGAGGCTCGATTTAACAACGTTTGTAACAAGAAGTTAGTCTGTTTTATGAGAAAAAATACTACAGTTTTAGCTTTTTTTCAAATTCTTCATTCCTATCATTTTCTACACTAGTTTTTTTTCACTTGTCTTCTCTCATGAAGTGAAAAAAAATTGTCTAAAGTGAAAAAAATACAACTGAAATTCACAATTGTAAAAGATGAGTGTAATTCAGCAATGATTTGACTCTACTGAACGAATTATTTACAGCTGCCCAGAGCAAGTGTAAAACATTTCAGCACATTCCCCTAAGTTTTTTTACCCAAAAAAGCCGGACCAGCAATGGCCAGCGTGTTTTTTTTATCAGTGTAAAATAAGTGCAAAATTAACTTTATATTTTGTATATTTTATATTTTTTATTATAACCTAAAAATGTTTTAATTAAAAATGTCTGACACCCCAGGCAGAGCACCAAACCTGGGCCAAATACTAAGAGGGTTTTTTAAGAAGGGATAGCAGCAGGTAGTGCCTCGTAGCAGCAGGCAGTGTCTGGAGAACACTGAGCGCTGTAAATAAAACCACATTTATGAAAGCGAATCTGGTGAGCGACTCTAACAGCGCCATGTAGCGTCCGATGTATTATTACAGGCGACTCAGCGTATAGCGCTGGCGCTCTAGGTTCCTGAGCGTCAGGTATTTCCTTTCGCTCAGTGTCGTTCATACATTTCAATGGGCGTTCATTTGGTTGTGTATGAATAGCGTGTTTGACTTTTTTGGGGGGTCAAATCATTGTGTCACCTCTCCTGGCTACAAACAAACATTTTTAGAAACTTTTTTGACTTTTTATATTTTTATGCAGAATTGTCATTACAGGTCTGGCACTAAAGTGTTAATGTCGCAGCGTTCAAACAATGTCATTCCATGTGTTTTCGCTTTGTTACTGGTGGATATGTGTTCAAAACACGCTCTATTCTATAGCGACCAGATTTTGAGCGCCGACGCTGTGTGTGTCATTTTTTGATAAGTATGGTGTGAAACACTGAGAGGTGCTTTGTTACGTGTCTACTAGCGGTTGCTCTAAGCGCCACCATACAGGCGCTCATCTGCTGATACCTGGCGTTAGTAGTGAATCAGCCTCCACATGCTCTAGTGAGTTGCCAGGACCAGACTGGTGCACTAGCCTGGTAATTTGGAGAGAGGGGCCATGGGTTGTTTTCATTTATATTGAAACAGTAAAATTAAATACATAAAAAGTTTACTCCCGTAGGTCGGCATAAATAAATATATGCAATTACAATAGTATTTTCTTACTTTGATACATTTCACAAGTTACCCAGCCACCTTTCCCAATTGACAATGTTGAATTTACACATACATTCAGTGGGATAAATAACAAAACATGTGGAGCAAAAGAAAACGGCAAGTCCAGTTGCCTTGTATCTATGACTTAATACATCTCTTTAAAAGTTAATTTTCTATTTTTCAATTACTGTTTTAATAAAATATTAAGGCTGACACCCCAGAAAAGCTTTAAACCTTGGCCAAAGGCTGGTAAGTTTCCAGGGCCAGGGGCAAGCTGTTTGGCTTTTTGACCCTGGGCTTACTATGCCTGGTGCACCAGTCTGGTAATCTGGGGAAGGGCCCATGGTTCTTTTTTCATTTTATTTGAAACAGTTACAAAATAAAGTAGGAATATATATATGCAACAGCAATAGAATTTTTTTTCACTTCAACACATTTCACAAGGCATCCAGCTGCCTTTCCTAAATAGTGGGACGAATGGCAAAACATGTGAGTCAAAAGAAAACAGCAAGTCCAGTTGCCCTGATCTGTTACTAAATAATTAACCTGCATTACATGGATGATGTGATGCTTCATAACAAAAAGACTAGTTGCACAAGTGCATTAAAAAACTATTGTCATAAATTCACAATGGTGTATTACATGGGAACGTCACCTGATCATTCTGAAGCTGTGTGAAATGTAGAGAACTAATGCAGAATTTGGGGTAAAGGCTTCTCAGCACCAGAGATGCTTTTATTTATTTATTTTTTTTAGAGATTTTTGCTTACTAAAGCCATTTTAGAGATTTTTGCTTATTTTTGCTTACTAAAGCCATTTTCGTATGGAAGCGTACATTTTTCACTCGCACCATTTTTTGACTGGACAAATTTAATTAGTCAGCTTTGTTGAATCACTCAAAGTTACTTTTTCGCATTGCGATTCAATTTTCCAACCAAAATGATTTTTTTCTGTTTGTTGAATCGAGCCCAGGATGTGCAGTCCCCTGACTGCCGAGCCTTGTCCATTGTTATAAACGTCAGGAGATCCATATTTTCTGTGGAGAGGTGGATGCTATTGGTTGGTATAAAACCACCCATCTGCACAGAATATCCTTTCAGACAGCACACTAGCAGCAGGGCAGGTGAGTACTTATAATGCATATTTTGCAAGCTCTGGCCATTGGTGAAGCCTTGTCACCCAGTAGTATAGCGGCTCCTAGATAATGGATCTGCTGGGATTAAAGCTGTAGGACTATAATATACAAGTGCATGTGCTACCACTTCAATCTGCTGGGCAGCTGGTGCCACTGCTGGTTCCTGCTCATTGTCTGCTAGAAGTGTGGGGAGTAGCGGAAGATTGTCCATTGCAGTAAGGAAATTTCCTCTGTAAGATGTTTGCAAGCATATTCTTTAACTTGCCCATTCTGGCAAATCTTGTGACTAATGGGATGTGTTTCATCGTTTGGCCTTGTAGCGAGCATCAAGGAGTGTTTCCATCTACTAATATGGGTTGATTCAAAGAAACATGTAACAGCTTGGATTTGGCTCACGATCATCCTATTTTTCACGTCCGCTCGTGCGTTCGTATGAACTTGCGAGTGATTCAATAAGCAAATACGTTTCTATCCTAAAAGATACGTCCGTTCGTATGCTATCTCCCGAACTTGCCTCAGTCAGTTGGCAATCATAAAAATCACGTTCATGTGCTCACCTGTTGCGGCGGCAGCCTGTTTTTTCGGCTGCTTCCATCGTCAAGCTCTTCCAATTACTTGCGTTTGCCTCTGGTTTTCATTGGTTTTTGGCCTCTTAGATTCGTGCGTTCGTATGTTTATAAGATCTTGCGCATGCGCACCCTCAACCAGAAACTTACCTAAACCCCTTAGCGGCTGCATCCAACTTCATTTCTCGGTCCCTCAAACTTACCTAAACCCCTTAGCGGCTGCATCCAACTTCATTTCTCGGTCCCTCAAACTTACCTAAACCCCTTAGCGCTTGCATCCAACTTCATTTCTCGGTCCCTCAAACTTACCTAAACCCTTTAGCGGCTGCATCCAACTTCATTTCTCGGTCCCTCAAACTTACCTAAACCCTTTAGCGGCTGCCTCCAACTTCATTTCTCGGTCCATAAAACGTAAGAAAATCACATAATTTACATATGTCTATATGTTTCTAAGTGTGTTGTTTCTGGTTTGTGTAATTTTTTGGGTGTGTGCATATTAGAAAAGACACATTTAGGAAGGCTTAAAATATAATTTATTTAAAATATTTTCTTGGTTTTGTTTGGAATAAAATTCCAAATTTTTTTTTATTGTTTTGGTTTTTTTTTTGAAACCTTTTTTTTTTTTTTGGCCTCGGTAAAACATATATAATTTTTTTTTTGTTTTTAACAGTAAAACCCTTTTTTATAATTTTTTGTTTTTTTTTTTTTAAAAAAGATATTTTTTTTTTTTTTAAAAACAATAAAACACTTTGTAAAATTTTAACAACTTTAAAAACAAGTTAAAGAAAGGAGCCAGGACCAAGGGCACTATTCATCATCCTCTTCTTCATCTGTTGGCCCCAACGTCGCCTGTATGGCCAGCAGCTCGGCCACCAACTCCTTCATTCGTTTTTTTTTTCCCGCCAATGTTTGGGGGATCATCCCTGTAACCAATAGAGAAAGAAACATAAATAGGAGTCCCAGACCGGTTTGTATGCTGGAAATAGATTTAGGGTTAATCAAATACATGTAAATGCATGACATATGTCCTTCTTCAAAGGGATACAGTTAATGCATTTCCCACAGGTAAGTGTTTAAACTCCTTAAACCGGACCTTCAACATTATTTAATGAAAACCAAAAACTATTCACAAATGATTCTGCACCACCTCAAAGTTATTTAGGGTTTTTTTGGGATTACAGCGCCGCCATCTGGACTCTGAAGCATAACACTTAATGAGGAGTGGAGAGTTGGATAAAGTACAGGGGAGTAGGTTACAGTGGTGCGTTGGGAATCCAGAGCATAGCTTGGTTGAGGGAAAGGTCATCACTCACACAATGCATGGCAGCACCTTCCTTTTTTCAATCTGTATCCCATGCTGCCTGTAAATATTGTGCATTCCATATTCCCCAATATTGGTTTTGTTCTGTCTAATAACATGCATTAGATGGCTGAAGGGTGTTTTTCCATGTTTCGAATCTGTAGGTACAGTGTGATGGCTAAGTCTTTGGTTCTTAATACTAGTTAGGGTCCTCTTTAAGCTAACGAAGTGCCCACATTAAAGTGTGAACTACACATTGGCTACGCCTTTAGTTATGTGTGTGTTATTAGCTAACCAAACATTAATATGAATAATGGCATGGAGACTTACGGAGTTGGTGGCCGACAGATGGCTGGTTGGGGCCAACAGGCTGCCCTTGGTCCTGGCTCTGCTGTGAAGAAGTCCCTGGAGAAACATGTGACATTTGGTTAGTATTTGTAGAGAGTCACTATCCCCAACATATCTGGCTCCCAGTCTGGCTGACATCACTCACCTTCGCCAGGATCGACTTCAAGCATCTCTGCTGCCTCCTCCTCCACTATCTCACCCGCTCCTGAAGCTTCTACAAATACATAATAAAGGATAACTTAGTTTTTGGCCTGCCATGTATATCTTTGTGCCTATACATGAAGAGTGACATACCAGAGCCTTCCCCATGCGTGGCCAGGTATGACTCCACGCCCACGCGCCTTGGCCCCTCCTCTGTGGTAAGGTCCAGGGGCTGGTCTGAGGAGGCCACAGAGGAGGGGTAGGTCCGTCGCCCGGGAGATCCACCACCTTCACTCACAGATGCAGAGTCATGCAGCACTGGTCGGCCTGTACGTCTCCGGGTGCGGCGAATTCTGAAATCCATTTCCAACACTACCAAAGAAAAGTCATTATAAATAAAGGCATAACTTAGACATTTGGAACATATACCATGCAATTGCTTTGTACTTACTTGGGAAATGGATCCCAAAAAACCTCCGCACCCGGGGCATGTGCAGACGCTTCAGGTCCGACCAATGCTGCATTATCTGGGTGTGAGTGAAGGTGGTGCTGGTCACACGGTGGATCTCGGCGATGATCTCCCGGGCGATGTCCCTTTTCTCGCACACATTGGGCGCGAAGTCATACCGGCGCTGAAGCATGATCTGAAAAACATAATGGACACAGAGTTTTTACTTTTACACACAGACCCATATGTGTTGCATCACAAGTTGAGTATTTAATGTCATTAACACACACATTTCGAATGGCCGCCATTTTTGGGGAGTGCCTTAAAGAGGACGTTGACTGTGATTGACAGTCTGGTCTTATGTTATATGTATCACACACCATGTACATACAGATAATAGCCAACATCAAGAATCAGGCCACCTGCATCTATGGCATGTTAGGATGGTTTAAACATCCAAGATGTAGCCTAATGCTTAGGCTTTTGGACCACGTGTGTGGCTTCCCGTTGTGTTTTTATGGCTTAGGAAAACAGTGTTCCGCAAACATCCGCATCAAGGTCCGAGACAGGCCAGGTTTGACAGCTCGCCCCGCTACTCCACAGGTTAATTAACTGTTGGTAAGCCGGAGCAATTGGCCGAATTAGGACATCAGCATAGACAGGTGAAAACGTGGCCAGGCTCGGCCCTTGAGGATGAAGTGTGAGGAGCCAGTGATTAAACATTAAGAGACCCCAAACTATTTCCCAACGCATCATTTACATTTAGGCCATCATTGACTATTCTATTAAAATGCACAGGCAGCCACTTACCAGCATGAGGATCTCTTCCTGTTGACGGGTGAAGATAGTGGGCGCCATCTTTAGTCTTCTTCCAGGCAGCAGATAAGTGAAACCCCAGCGGTTTCCTGGTTCCGCTCGAACGTACGTTCGTACGAGCGCGTAGTCGTGCGCATAGGCGTCACACGCTGGGCTCATTATTTAAAGGTCCCTTCCCCCCAAGCTCATTCTCTTTGAGCATTTGTGTACGATGGCACCAAAAAAGGCGATGAGCAAGCGACCCCAGGCAAGCAAGACCGCGGAGGGCCCCACCACAAGGTCCCAGCAAGCTGGCCGAAAACTGCGATCCAAGACTCCCACCTCGGCCCCACCAAGGGACCCTGGACCCTCAGGTACCCAAAAAAGGGGCCCCAAGCCTCGTGCCCCTCCTGCAGCCAAAAAGCTGGCAACTGCAGCACCCACCACCTCTGCCCCCAGAACAGGCAGCACCAGTGAGCCCACACCGGCCATGCCTTCAAGTAGGGCAGTTCGGAAACCCATGCCCCGCAGCAGGGCCCGAACCCCATCCAGGGCCCGAACCCCATCCAGGGCCCGAAGCACAGCCAGAGGGCGAAGAACCCAATCCAGGGCACGAAGCCCAGCCAGGGCCCGAACCCCATCCAGGCCCCGAAGCCCATCCAGGCCCCGAAGCCCATCCAGGGCCCGAAGCACAGCCAGAGGGCGAAGAACCCAATCCAGGGCACGAAGCCCAGCCAGGGCCCGAACCCCATCCAGGCCCCGAAGCCCATCCAGAGGCCGCAGATCCCAAACCAGGGCCAGAAGCCCCTACAGGGCCCGCAGATCCCAAACCAGGGCCAGAAGCCCCTACAGGGCCCGCAGATCCCAATCCAGGGCCAGAAGCCCCGACAGGCCCAGAAGAACACAATCCAGGGCCAGAAGCCCCTACAGGGCCCGCAGATCCCAAACCAGGGCCAGAAGCCCCTACAGGGCCCGCAGATCCCAATCCAGGGCCAGAAGCCCCTACATGGCCCGCAGATCCAAATCCAGGGCCAGAAGCCCCGACAGGCCCAGAAGAACACAATCCAGGGCCAGAAGCCCCTACAGGGCCCGCAGATCCCAAACCAGGGCCAGAAGCCCCTACAGGGCCCGCAGATCCCAATCCAGGGCCAGAAGCCCCTACATGGCCCGCAGATCCAAATCCAGGGCCAGAAGCCCCGACAGGCCCAGAAGAACACAATCCAGGGCCAGAAGCCCCTACATGGCCCGCAGATCCCAATCCAGGGCCAGAAGCCCCGACAGGCCCAGAAGAACACAATCCAGGGCCAGAAGCCCCTACAGGGCCCGACGAACCCAATCCAGGGCCAGAAGCCCCCGACCTGGCACCAGCCGGGAACAGAGCCCACGACCTGGCAGCAGCCGGGAACCTAGCCCCCCAAGAGGGCCCCGAATTGCCCCCATGACCACATCTACACCTGGAAGTTCGGTGGCCAGCCACGCAAGAACACCCAGTCCCTTGGCCAGTCCAGTCCAGTCATTGGGAAGCCACCAATCCGGCCATTCCCCTACCCAGCCCCAGGCCATAATGTCACCACATGTGTCTGCACACATGGAGGAGCAGCCAAGCCAACCATCTGGCCGCACATTGCGCCGCGGCCAGTTGAGTGGGAGATTCTCCCATGACCAAAATATGGCATTGGCTAGTGGCCTTACATTATACTATGACGAGCTATATGGGAGCAAATCCAAACACACCACCAAGCAGCGCAAGATGGAATTGTTTGAAACCATCCTCCGACAAGTAAATGCAGCGGGGGAAGAGAGGAAAGATGTGTCCCAAATTCAGAAGAAAATCTCTGATCTGAAGTATGCTGTACGGCAAAAAGAAATTAAAAGGCATAATTACAGGTAACTAAATGTTTACGCTAAATCTAATGTTTTGGATGTACTGTATGCACCTTTTCTGAGTACCAAACGATTTTCTCTTTTCAGCCTGAAAACTGGCGGTGGCTTTCCATCTAAATTGGAGTTTACCCCTGCTGAGGAGATTGTGCTTGGACTTCTCCATCCGGTCGCGGTCGGTGGACATGCTGGTCTAAGGGACACAGACTCACCGACCCGTACCCACGGTGAGTACTCTTAAATCTGCATGTTTGCCTGTTTGCTAAATAATCGACAGTTCACTAGTAACAAGCTAACGGGATGCCCCTATGGTTTGCCTTGCTTGTCCTCGCACTACTGTGGCTGTTTGTGTCCTCTTTTTGGCCCTGGGAATCACACATTTAGGCCCACAGCCATTATGGCAAAGTTCAAATGTCCAATTGTATTGTTAAAGTCATGAAGTTTAGCAAGATAAGTGAGATATTTGGAATCAATCACAAAACACACATCATTATGTATGGGTTGCCTTTTGCTTGTGTGAGTTGTGTTTGAGTTAACAATTTAATTAGCCACCCACAAACATATGTGACCAAGAGCAGCGAGACTCAACTGGCGGCCCGGGGTCCCAATGCGGACCTTGCCACCACATTCAAGGACCCCTGGCCAGACAGCCCTGCACTCAGTTACTTCTGTGTGGACGTGCTCAGAGCTGCCCCCTTGATCGGCCATGTAGTGGTTGGTCTCCTGCCCAATGTCATGGCTCCGTGAAACATAGCATTGCAATATGAAGTACTGCCCAGGAAGTGGCATTGCAAGGTACACAGTAACTTATTTAAATTTTCACTGGCCACAATCGTGTCCCGCTGCCCCTGCTCTGGCCCATCTGCCACAGTCCCCCCATGCCCCCCCCCACATAAGCCCCATACATTTGTAACAGATTGGCTCCATCCATCCCATCACCATCAATACGTTAACTCCCCCCTTTAGCCATCCAATCCCTGTCCCCTCAGCTCTGGCCCATCCAGCCCAGCAAGGGCAAGCAGCCTTTATTAGTTGGCACTTAGAAATCTCCAGCCCCTCCACCAGTGTCTTTATTTTTAACTAGACACCCCCTGCGTCAGCACCATGGCCAGACATTCACCTCTCACCACATACCTTTAAATGGGCGTTTCAAACAATTGTTTGAGTACCCCGGACCTAGCGAATGGTAGGCTAAATCCAAAAATGTGCCTTGAAAGTTGGATGCTGACTGGGTACACTTCATGACTTAGAACTGAGGTCACTTAGCAGTTTGTCCGAGCCATTGCACCTATGTAAACTTGCGTGGGTTTGAACAAAGGTCACCATTGCTCTAGAGTTGAATAATATTACAAATAGAGCTATATTTGATTACCTATCCAAAAAAATGTTATGTGTGTGTGTTTACGTGGTTTTTTTTTCTCTTCTTCAGCCCAGCATGATCCCTCAGCAAGGGTAAACTCACCCCCCAGTTTGGTTATGCCTACCAGGTCCGTACAGCATAGGAGCCCAGATCAGAGATTTTCGGTAAGTTAATTTAGTAGCATAAATACTAACAAGTGCTTAAGAATGTGTTAAACTGTTGAAATCCAAAATTGGGACGCAAACTTAGCCTTTTTTTTTTTATATGTCCCTACAGACCCGCACACTCATGGAAGAGATCCAGGACATGGAGGAAGATGATGATGTCTCCGTACAGGGCACGTCGGATGAACTCCCCCTGGGTCCCAATTTGGAACTGCTCCCTAATGTTTCTCTGGCCAATCCTCAGCAGCAGAGTGAATCTCCATCCATTGTGCTTGCACATGGGGAGACTGACACTACAGTCCCCAGTGTTCACTCTGCTGCTGAGGATTTGCAAAGCAGGCCGGTTGCTGTTGAGGGTACGACACCACGCGGCAGGGCACGCCCAAGAGCCAGGGTAATTGTGCGGCGGACTCCATTACGCCGCCCCACAATTTCCCAGGGGAGGCAGAGTGCCCTGCTTCAATTATGGACCCAACAAAGGGACTCTTATGACGCCCAGCTCGTTACAGAGCGTGAGCAAAGGCATGCCGACATGGTGAACATCCATACCAGTCTACAGGGCATCCTCGCGGAGTTGCGTACCCTCAACAGCAACGTGGCCAATGCAAGTAATGGCATCCAGTCAGCCATGGCTGAGATGACCAATATGCAGAGAAACATTGTGGAGCAGTTTCAAATTCACAATGCTGCCATGGCCCAGGCTAGGTCCCATTCCCATGGACCTCCACCTGGACCTCCACCTGGGTATTATGGGCAGCCACCCTATTAAGCCATGGGTGTGTGGGACATCTTTTCTCTTAACCCCCACTGTATTTACTTGTCCTTTGAGGTTTCAAACAATCCATTTTGTGTTGCTCTGGCAGGTTGTGTTTGGTATTTGCTCCCATATAGCTCCTTAGAGTAATGCTTAAGGCCACTAGCCAATGCCATAGGTCTATGTGGAGTTTATCTGGCCACTTATGGCTTTACCTATGTATTTGGTTGGTGCTCCTCCTGTTTGCAGACATGTTTGTGTGACATTATGGCCATGCCCAAATATCCCTGGGCACAGGCAATATTAATGACTGGACTAGGCTGGCCTTTGGAATGGGTGTCCTTGTTTGGTTGTGCCACTCACTTCCAGGTGTAGATGTGCTCGATGTTTTTTTATTAATGTTATCCATTTGTTACCACAGATGTATGTGGACTGATTTGTGTTAACCACTATAATTTTTCATTTTCAAAGTAAAACAAAAATTTCACTTCCAATACTTGTGGCGTTTTTAGTGGGAAGACATTTTTCACAGCTTGGGCTAAACCAGATAATTTTGGTTTGAAGAGGTGTAACAATGCAAAGCGAAAGCTAAGGAAACTACATGAAATACATTAGGCAACAATTAAGGTCTAAATGTTTTACTTAGAGGTAATGCCACATTACGGCAAAACAACATATGTTTCAAAAAGGATAACACAGACATACAGAATGGTGAGACAGGGAAAAAAGTTAACTAAAATGCTGGCTGATCAGGTTGGCTCGAACAGATTGGCCAGACTCACTGGGGGGCCCCTCAAAATTCTCGGCTTCATCCTCGACGGCTGAAGAGGGCAGGCTGTCCACATAACGTGGGACACGTTCCATGATGGCAAAATTGTGCAAAACAGCACATGCCATTATAATGTCGATCACTTTCTTGGGATCATATTGCAGGGCCCCCCCAGTATGGTCAAGGCAACGAAAACGTGTCTTCAGCAGACCAAAGGCCCTCTCCACAACAGCCCGGGTCTTGCGATGCGCACGGTTATACGCTTCCTGAGAGGCATCCTGGGGCCGCAGCACAGGCGTCATGAGCCAGGGTAGAAGTGGGTACCCGGAATCACCTTAAACAGAGAATTCAATGTAATCAAAATTAAAAAGGCAACACAACCAACACCAAAAATTTCACAGATATCATAATGATGTAAGGTAAAGTGTTCCCAAAAAAAAACACGCCACATTAGGGCCCCCAAAAATTGCACTAAGGTATCACCTAAATAAAAATGGCACTTCTATATACCAATTAATTAACAAACATCTGCACGGCCAAGGGTATTTGTATTTTACATATATTTGTAGTTTTCAGACATGTTACAATTAGGATGCTGCGGAGGGCCTATCCACATTTCTCTGGAAACTCCAATGTATGCAGTTTAAGTCCACTTTGACATTTAACGACCAATAGTACCAAAGGAGCCAAAGGTCAAAGATCCCTATCCACATTTCACTGGAAACTCCAATGTATGCAGTTTAAGTCCACTTTGACATTTAACGACCAATAGTACCAAAGGAGCCAAAGGTCAAAGATCCCTATCCACATTTCACTGGAAACTCCAATGTATGCAGTTTAAGTCCACTTTGACATTTAACGACCAATAGTACCAAAGGAGCCAAAGGTCAAAGATCCCTATCCACATTTCACTGGAAACTACAATGTATGCAGTTTAAGTCCACTTTCACATTTAAAGACCAATAGTCCCAAAGGAGCCAAAGGTCAAAGATCCTTGGGTATAAACTCCAAACCAATATATTTAGGCACAAGGAACTTACAGACATCCTAACTAAAGGGAAAACATTCTGAAGGCCACAGCGAGACAAGGATTTTTTGGGTAAGTTCCTAATATATGAGCCAAGAAAAAGGCAGTTGTACGCTTCTGTAAATTTATCCTTAAAAAACATATCAACAAATACAAGATTAATGCCACATTTAATAACACACAAATAGGACACACTTACCAAGCAGCCATGCCCCCGAAAATTCACCTGCCTCAAATCTCCGAAACAACCCAGATCGCCGGAGGATATAGGAGTCGTGGGACGATCCGGGGTAGCCGGCAAGGACACTCATAAACCGCATATCCGGACCAACCACGGCCTGGACATTAAGTGAGTGTCCCATTTTACGATTCCTTAAGGAAAATACATACAAAAAGGGTAATTGATATTTGACCCAAACTAATAAATTAACCACAAAACATGTCTGCACTCTATTGGGAAAGACTAATGAAAAGCCGAGATAAAGCAGCTACACAAATGAGGGATAAACAAATATGCTGCCGCAAAGGAAAACAGGTTACATGACACGTTGGGCAACATAATAACCAATCTCAATACCTATATATATACTCGTCGGCTGCCCTAGGTACGAGTGCCACATGTGTGCAGTCAATTGCACCAATAACGTTGGGCATGTCGGCCACATTATAAAACCCAAGCTTAATGGCGTTTCTGGCTGCCATATCATCAGGAAAATAAATATATTTTTGAGTTATGGCAGCCATGCCTTCCAAAAATTTAGACAGTGCGCGGCTCAGCGTAGGCTGTGACATCCCCACAGAGAGGGCACCCAGCCTCTGGAACGAGCCGTTCGCCAAAAATTGCAGGCAGCCAAGCATCTTGGTCATACCTGAAATTGCATGCCCCTTCCTTGTGGTGCGGGCTAACCATGGCCGCAGCTCACTATATAATTTATGGAGGGAAGCGCGATTAAGCCTGGTCAGCTCGAACAGCTCAACATCATTCATGCTATCGATGTTCATGCGACGACGCAGGGGCAATCTGCTCTCAGACATCTCGATCAACTCAATGCCAAAAAGCATAAGCCCTTGATGTGCCACAAACTCGCTCCGCTCCATCCTACTCCCGAGGCCAAATAGCTGCCGGCAAACATTTCGTAAAGCAGCTCTTTAATGGGCTTCAAAACAATTAGCAATCACCTCTCTGAATTGGGCGCAAGCCCATGTGAAGGACGTAAAAAATAGGATCGGACGCAAATAATACGATTTGGACGGGAAAAACACACGAACTAACGCAAATTATACGATTCTCGAACGAAATGCGTATGTTCATATACGTCTATGCGCGAACGATCGTGCGAATACGAAATGGGCAAAAAAACAAGAAAAAATGACAAACACCCACCCAAACTTACGATTCTCGATACGAAATCAATTAACTTTTGCTCTTTGAATCGAGGGGATAGTCTGTTTGTTTGGATTATGCCGGGTTCTTTTGCAACCACAGCAATGTAAAGGCCCGCATATGCTGTAATGTGCCCACCTCTAAGTGATGTGGGATTACTACAGTGTCCTATGACTGGTCCTGCAATCTGGGGTTTGTAAGGGACGCAATGACAACTCTGTAGCCTCTGCCAGCTCTTCCAAGTCATCCTCCATGTACTCCTCCTCCTAAGCCGCCTCCTGTTCACATGGCAAAACTATTGCACTTGAGTGCTTTTCTGGACGGCCTGGAGCTGCAAGAGTTTTTTTCTAGAAGGCAAACAAGAAGCAGGGTATCACTGATTACAATTTTGGTCCCCTCCTCAAAGGGGGATAGAGAGGCACACACATACAGCAACTGTCACCATTCCCCATGTGTAAAGCTGTGATCTTCAGAATGGCTGAAAAAGCAGCAGCTAACTGCTGGTAGAGGCCACTGGACATCATACCGAGCCTTTTGTTTTGGTATGTAACTAAGTAGAATACCTTTTTTTTAAATTAAAGAAGAGTAATTAAACTGGCAGATGACAGTATACCTTTGCATTTAATTAAACAATACTAACAGTTTTTTTATTTATTAAAAAAAAATTGTAATTGCAAGCTTTATGTTTGCAACTTTCTTTTAAACTAATGCAGAGGCCTGTAGACTGTAGGTCTCCCTGTTTTCTTTAAAAAAAAGAGTTTTTATGTATATAAAATATAGAAACATAGATGATTGACGGCAGAAGGAGACCATACGGTCCATCTAGTCTGCCCTTATGTGTATACTGTATGTACTCTTTATCTTAGGATAGATGTGTGCTTATCCCAGGCATGTTTAAATTCAGTGACTGTTGATTTTTCAACTACCTCTGCTGGAAGTTTGTTCCAAGCATCTACTACTCTTTCTGTAAAATAATATTTTCTAACATTGCTCCTGATCTTCCCCCCCCAACTAGCTTCAGGTTGTGCCCCCTTGTTCTATCATTAAGCTTCTTCTTAAAAACACTTCCCTCCTGAACCTTATTCAATCCTTTCACATATTTAAAGGTCTCAATCATGTCCCCCCTCTCCCTTCTTTCCTCCAGACTGTACAAATTAAGTTCTTTAAGTCTCTCCTGAGTTTTAAGTTTAAGTCCTTCCACCATTTTCGTTGCTCGCCTTTGGTCACGTTCTATTTGAATAATGTCTTTTTGCAGGTAAGGTCTCCAGAACTGCACACAGTATTCTAACTGTGGCCTTACCAGGGCTCTATACAGCGGCATCACAACCTCCCTCTTCCTACTGGTGATGCCTCGAGCTATGCAGCCGAGCATCCTGCTTGCTTTTCCCACTGCCTGGCTACACTGTCCACTCATCTTGCAGCTATCAGTAATCAGTACCCCTAAATCTCTCTCCTCCGAGGTCCTGGCTAACGCAGTGCTGCCCATACGGTACTCAGAGCAGGGATTCCTTCTACCCAAGTGCATGATTTTACATTTGGAGACATTGAACTCTAGTTTCCACAGTTTTGACCATCTATCCAGTAAAGCTAAATCATTTTCCATGTTGCAGACACCTCCAGGAATATCCACCCTATTACTAACCTTTGTATCATCAGCAAACAGACAAACTTTTCCTACCAAGCCTTCTCCTATGTTACTTACAAATATATTAAAAAGAATGGGGCCCAGGACAGAGCCTTGCGGCACACCACTTGTAACTCGCCTTTGTTCAGATTGCACGCCATTTACAACAACGCTCTGATACCGATCCCTCAGCCAACTGGAAATCCACTGAACTATCCAGGGATTGAGTCCTACCTTCAATAACTTATCTATGAGCTCCTTATGTGGTACAGTGTCAAAGGCTTTGCTAAAATCCAGATAGGCGATATCCACAGCACCACCTTCATCTATCACTTTAGTGACATTGTCAAAGAAATCAATAAGATTGGTCTGACATGATCTGCCCTCAGTAAAGCCGTGCTGCTTTGGGTCCAATAGGTCATTAATTTTTAGATGGGAAATTATCTGTTTTTTTCCATTAATTTGACCACTATAGATGTTAAACTAACTGGCCTGTAATTACTGGCTTCTTCTCTACTCACTTACTGTCTTTAAACTGGCTGTAATTCACAATGTATTGTGGTCTTAGAATGGTAAATAATTTGTAATGTCTTGCAAATTAGAGATGCAACAGGGCATACCATAAGCCCACTTCTGCTGCCTGCTGCTGCTTTCTTAAATAAGCTGACTATGGCATAGACCAGGGATGGTATAGCTCCCCATTTAAAGTGGCACAAAAATCTGTATTTTGACTAGTACGTGTTTTGGTCCTTGCCCACGGCGCACCCTGATTTTGGATGCCACACTGTATGACTCGGGGCTTCAAACAGCAGGCATCCCAATTCTGGATTCCCTTGGCTGGGGAGGCATACAGCTGAAAAGTGCCTGCACTGTGCTGGCGAGTTCTCAAGTACGGCTGTATATTGGGTGTGATGTAACTGCATGTTGCACCTACCCTGTGGAATCCAGTTATTTTATGCACAGTATTTTATATTGATTGACATATTGTTGCTAATTGTGGTAAAAAAAACCCAGAGACTTAGGTGAGACATTAGTCTGGCCATAAAAGAGGGATAGCCAAGGCCCTTGGCCAGCTCGTCTACGTGGTCGGGACCTGGTCTGGGATAGAGGAACTAGAAGGAATAAAGTGGGCTTATGGTATGCCCTGTTGCATCTCTAATTTGCAAGACATTACACATTATTTACCATTCTAAGACCACAATACATTGTGAATTACAGCCAGTTTAAAGACAGTAAGGTATATAAACATGAGTAACAAATCGCATATGCGTGAGACAGAAATTGGGTAACAATGGATCACATTCTGGACTATACATAGAATTTGCATGTGGTCAGTTAGCAGTCCAAATAGTACCTGTTGGGTTAGTTTGTTGACTAAGTGAAGTCTGACAGCGTATGGAGTATGGGGATGCCTTGTATGGGTCATATCACTGTATTAAAATGTTCAGGGACCCATATGAGACCACCAAGCAGGGAACAGGCCCATAGGAATTACACCCTTCAAGCCTGCCTCCATCCTTACTGCACCATGGATGCAAGGTACCCTCTACACCTTATTTTGTTTATAAACCATTTTTTACCTGTTTTTACACTAGCCTATGCTAATCCCAATACCTGATTTTACTCTTCACAGGATCTCCTTTTTTAAAAACTTAGGGTATAACCAACACGGTCCTACTTGCTACAAATGACCCTTGCTACAAACTGTAGGACTTACATTTATCCTACACCCTAGTCAACATCGGCAGGTACCTTTTTTGCATTTGATCTATACTGCACTCCTTATAAAGCCAGCACTGGGCGAAACATGTCGAGCTAGAGAAACCTGCCTGTTTGTGCTGGTTGCGAATCTGCTTGCAGCATTGCTTTAGAACTGGACTTCGAGTTCCACCCTTTCTGTCAGGTGGGCCCCTGTGGTTGTGTTTTCTGAAATGACAAGGACATGGAGATCCCATAGCATGGACTTAAAGCATATCAACGCCCTCTGAACTGCTAGCAACTTTTTTTGGTTTGATGAGAACCTTAATTCTTGTTCAATCCACAGATTCTGACCTACTTGATCTCCCGTCAGGGCCCCCCAGCCGGAGAAGCTGGCATCCGATCACTGATCTGATCACTATAACTCTTTGTTCTATGCCACCAGTGTAGATCGGAGAAGGAGAACAGATCTGAAAAGAAAAAAATGATTTTAGATATATGTTGTGAGTCCATTTTTAATTGAATAAATTCATGATTATCATGTGATTAGTTTGTGATTTATTAGGTTGGTGGTGTCGATTTGGGCTTTTCTCTGTGGTTGCTGGGGTCACAATATTTTGGTTGCTCAAATTGGTTATTTGTTTAGGGAATCCCTTATTGGCACACCATTCCTATTTTGTAAATCTTTTTTGGGGTGGTGCAGGGGTTGTTTCTTGGTCCCTGTAGGGACCTGAACCTAGACTGAGCCCATGTAACCCCCTGTATGGCTGCTGTCATGAACCCCAGGATAGATATGGCTTCATGGATTGAGCACATCTTTTCTCTTTGTAATGTGGCACAACGCTGAATAATCCTTTGTTGCTCAAAGGGTAAGAAGGAAATTTCTTTACAGAAATCCATTAAGATGCCCATAAATTGAATGGATTGAGCTGAAAGCAGGTTAGATTTCTGCCAATTAATAATCCAACCTAGGTTGGACAAAAGCTCACAGACCTGTTGTTGGTGAAGCAACAGTAGGTCTCGGGAACCGCTCACAATTTAGAGATCGCCCAGGTAAGGAACTACAAGTATCCCCTGTTGCCTCAATACGCCCATTACTTCTGTCATACGCTTTGTGAAGATCCTGGGAGCTGTTGTTATGCTGACGTGCAGGCAAATAAACTGCAGATGTCCTGTTCCATGGCTACAGCAATTCTCAGATATTTCTGATGATCTGGACAAACTGGTATGTGATAATACGCATCCTTCAATTCCAGTGTACACATACACTCTCCCTGCGAACAGGACTGTGGTGGATGCAATAGTCTCCATTTCGAACATTCTGTAAATAATAAATTGATTTAGAGGCTTCAGATTCATGATCAAAATTATGCTCCAATTCAGCTTTGGTACCGGAAACACCGTTGAATAATATCCCTGTATCATCTGTTCCATCATCTGTGGGACCGGTACCAGGACTCTCTGTCTTTAAATTTTGATCAAGAATTGCAGACTGTAGAGAGGGAGAAGACTGCCTTGGGGTGACAACAAAATGATTTGGAAGGGTGGACTGAAAGTCTTATACGGTACCCTTCCTAAATCAGATTCACCACCCAAGGGTTTGGGATATTTTTCTCCCAAACATCCGCAAAATATTGTAGTCCTACCTGGTGAGGGTCATTGCTTGTTTGGTCCCTATTCTCCCCCTTTTTATTGGGGTTGAACAGGAAACCTGAGGTTTTTGGTCTTTGAAACCTCCACCCCTGCCCTTTCTGTCTGGTATTCTGCTGAAACATTTGGCCAGAAAACCATCTTTCTAGATTAAACTCTTTAATCTTGACTGGAAACCCTTTTTTCTCATCTGAAGCTTTCTCCAGAGGTGCTTTAAACTGAGTTCCAAAAAGCAACTGTGGGTAGTGCACAAAGTTTTACTTTGGTCGTCTAACTGCCCCACCACGATTTGAGCCAGAGCGCTCTCCTGGTGGTATTGCATAAAGCAGCAGACTTAGCCATAATCATAGTGCCCTCCACAGGGGCGTCAGAGAGATAATCCACCATTTTTTTAATAACGTCTCAGGACTTAAGAATCTCTTCACTTGGAGTACTCGAATGAATCTGGTGCTCCATCTTTTCTAACCAGACTGTGGTGGAGGCTATTTGGGTCTTAAAGTTTAAAGCAGAAACCGCCCAAAGTCATTTAAGTGACCCTTCCATTTTCTTTTCCATCAGGTCCTTAAGGCTAACAGCATCCTCCATAAGAAAATGCAAGCTTTTGGAAAGTTTGGACACGGCTACATCCACTTTGGGAACCAGGTCCCAAAGCTTAAGAATGATCTTCAGCATTAAAGGGATACCTAGTCTTCAAAGATTTGGGCACAATCATGGCTTCACGGATTGAGCACATCTTTTCTCTTTGTAATGTGGCACAACGCTGAATAATCCTTTGTTGCTCAAAGGGTAAGAAGGACATTTCTTTACAGAAATCCATTAAGATGCCCATAAATTGAATGGATTGAGCTGAAAGCAGGTTAGATTTCTGCCAATTTATAATCCAACCTAGGTTGGACAAAAGCTCACAGACCCGTTGTTGGTGAAGCAACAGTAGTTCTCGGGAACCGCTCACAATTTAGAGATCGCCCAGGTAAGGAACTACAAGTATCCCCTGTTGCCTCAATATGCCCTACACAGCAAACTGAACGGGAAGAGAAAGATAGACAGAGATAGATGGGTGGTTGGATAATAGATGGGCAGAGAGATAGACGGATAGATATATGAGAAGAGATAGCTAGATAGATAGATATTTGGGCAGAGATAGATAGACAGACCGACAGATAGATAGATATTTGGGCAGAGATAGATAGATAGATAGATAGATAGATAGATAGATAGATAGATAGATGGCCTGAGTGAGGGAGACAGATAAGACAGACAGTGAAGCTAGATAGATGGAGAGAGAGAGAGAGAAAAAAAGAGTCTGTGAAATCAAACAACCAAAAAATAAGTTCAGAAAATGACTGTACATGTATTGGAGGCAAATGTTGGGCTGGCAGCCCACTTCCTCCATCAGTGCACTACAATGACCCCCACACACACACCCCCACCATGATAACGGGTCTATGTACATTTGATCAGGACTCGGCTTGGCACATTTGCTGTCTCCTTCGCCTCCCCCAGCTTCTTGCCGCTGCCTGTTACCTTGAATGGAGCTCCGCACAAGCTACATTGATGACGAGTATGCTGGGAGTGACGTGTCCATTCCCAGCTGCCCCTGCAGAGGCAGTGGGTGGTGCTGGGGCCACTCTATTGGCAGGCAACGCAGAGAGGGGCGGGGCGGCTGCCTGGGAGCTTCACACTATTGATGTTTAAATAGGTATTGCTTTACAGTGCTGAGGAAGGGAAGTGCGAGTGGGCGGGAACATTACCCGCACATTAACATATGAATAGACCCCATTGTACTATGTACATCTGGCGGGAGGCAGCATTTCACATGTATTAGCATATGAATTGGCCCCATTGTACTTTGGGGGGAGGGGCAGTTTTGGGTGTGGGCGGCCGGCAGCTATAACAAGTAAAAGGACAATATTTTATTGTTGCAGAGAGGCCGCCCTATGTAACTGGCCGCCCTAGGCACAGGCCTAGGGTTGCCTAATGTTAAATACGGCCCTGCACTCATGCAAACTCTCTCACATGCAGAAAATATTTGAGTGGTTCTTTGAATCACGCACATGTGAGTGGATGCGAGAGTCTCTCGCATGATGCTGAATCGAGCCTAAAATGATAGAAATTACATCCTTCCGAGGAAATGGAGACTTGCTGAACTTCAAAGCTATAGAAGAGGAATGCATTGAAAACAATTATTTTCATTAACGGATGTCTTTTGGATGTCATTAAAGGATGGGAAATATTTATGGTTTTAATTAAGGAAGTTAAACAACAGACTATGAAAGCAGTTATAAATATGCACAAGAGAATAAGAAAAAAACAAAATAGACACCAGTGGTGAAATCCTGCTGAGATTTATTTTGTAGTCAGAACATATACCTTTGCATAAGTTTTCATAAATGGGTACAATAAACTGCATTAAAATACTTAACTGTAAATAATTAGATGTTTACAGGAAATAAAAGCAACTAAACTAATTACACAAGAATATAGCTAGTTGACTTTTAATAAACTGTATGATTATACATTAGCCAAATACATTTCAAGCTGTGAACAATAAGAGTAATAAAGTTAAACACTCTTTTGATCTATGCTAGTGATTTTTAGCAAAATTGCAGAAAACAACAGTTACCATTTATGTGAACACTTACACTACCTTATTTCTTTGAAAGCCATTTTGTTGATCCTTCCCCAAGAAACCTTCCCACACCCAAGAATGCGCTAATGCTGAGTGCTCAGGAGGGATTAGAAATGTCCTTGTGTTGGGAAAGGGTCAGAGAAAGGCAATAGTAAGACCAGTAAAGGAGATAAAATGGAAACATTAACAGAAGCCATAGCAAAGAGATCAGACACAGATAAGGCACAGGTAAAAAAGCAGGCTATAGTGAGAAGTATGGACTGGGAAAGGGTAACAGATGCTGAGAAGGTGAATAATAATAGTAGATCAGCAATGGGAAAACCAAGGACTGCTCAGAAATAGGCAGCAGGTCAATAGACTGGAAATGGGCAGCAACACGAACAGACAGGAACATGTAACACAAGGACATAATGAGCAAGTAACAAGATGGTAGATTAGGAATGGGTAGTAGAGAATAAAAGGTTAAAAAGAGACCCCCACCATTACCTTCCTCTCCCGCTCATCTCATATCTCCTCCCCTTTTACTCCCTCTCCCTGCCTTCCCTCCTTGTGCTCCTATCTCCCCTTGCACACTGTCCCTGGAACCTCCCCCGTTCTAAAAATGAAAAATCGGTGGGCGGAAACAGGGAGGCACACCTCTGTTATAGTCAGGTGACAGGTAACTAGGCCGTCAAGTAGGACGTTTGTAAACATATACTTCTGTTGCCATGCCTATATTACCCTGTATACAAAAGTGATGATTGAAACAAGTATTTCTTGTGTGTCTCACTGACCTGTTAACCTCAATAAAGAAAAAAAAAAATAATAATAACCAAGAATGAGTAGGGCACAATCATACCTTACTGTGGGGTCCACACGACAGTGCCCCAGATAGTGGGGAAAACAACCCCTTTAGCGGTCACAGGGCCCAGGAAAAAAAGATAGGTGGCAGGCAGACATAGACATAAGGAATGAACACACAAACACAAGGTAGAGGCAGGGCTTAGAAAGCAAGAGGGCAAACATTTACCGCACTGATTTAAATCTATATAAAGCATAGAAAGAGGAGGGATTAATATTACATTATGCTCAATTCCGTTTCAGAAGCATGCGAGGTGGGTGCGTGAAAACTCTCCCACCACTCGCGAGTTCTCGTTTTTCGCCCACAAAACATCCATCTTGAAGTGAGATTGGATTCTGCAGCCGAGTTTGGGCAAGTTTGCCTATACCTCACCATGATTTTACTGAGTTTAGAAGCATGGATGCAGCTGATCGTGGTTGGCCTGCTTGCACTTTCTCTCATTTTTAAGCCTGCATGTCAGTGCCATTTCTATTCCCTCTGTACATTGGTACTGCTCAAGTGATGTTGCATTTATCCAATTTTTTTTAGTGCGCACATTGGCAAATTCCTTTTCCTCCTCCTTTCATGCTGGTCCTTTTTCATGTCCTAGAGGCATCCCTGAATTCGTCTGGACACCAGTGTTCCACCCCCCTTGTTTTTCCTGTAGCCCTTCCTTTGTCCTCCATGCCATACAAGTGCTGGCAAAGTAGCAAAGGGTGTGTCAGTGTGATCTTAAACTGGACCTACAGCCTTGCACAGTTGGAAACTAAACTCCCCAAAACTCCATTGCCACATCTGCATGCATGATACTGAATCATTGACAGCACATTTGCTCCTGCATCCACTCATAGCTAACAAACAGCTTCACTGAATTTCTAGTGTTAGCAACCATTTTGGAGCTTCCTCTCCCAGCATCCCAACCATGCTGCTGCTTGGATTCAAGACAGCCTCCAGGAGACGCCATTTTGATTTTAAAATTGACCACAGCGGGGGTTATAAAAAGGTAAATGAATTTTTATGTGCAGCAATCTGAATTGCCCTGGGAAGGGATGCATATGAGCACTGTTTGTTGTAAGGGTGTTCGTCCAGTTTAACTGCAGTCATGGGGTGCCGGAGTCTTTCCTCCATATCTCAAATCAGCCTGGCCCTAGTGAACTTTCTTAAAAAGTGCAAACTCATTTATCAGAGTCTTGTTCTATTTATCCCCCAAAAAACAGACATTAATCCTTTTCACCCCATAAGTATGGTTTATTCTGCACCAGGTGATCAAAGACCTTTCATGTTCCAATTTGCAAATGCCATACACTTGCAGTGGCTACCATGGGACTGATTTAGCCACTGGGAGTAGGTTTTCTCTTTTTGCAGAATCTACCCTAAAGTATGCAAGCATTGCATTGCATTTTTTGCTTTTTGCTTCTTATTCTGCTGCTCCTTCGGGGACGGCATGGTTGTTATGCGTCCATCCTGCAACTCCTAAAAAAAAAGCAATGATTATGTAAATGTGGGCAATAGCCACATAGTGGCATAGCATTGTTTGAACTCAAGCTTACCCGAAAAGTAATTTTGCAAGTACTTGACCACCCGATCCAGATGCCGCCTTTTCAGATTGGACCAATGTTGCATTATCTGGGTGGCAGAAGAAGATGCCTGGTTTCTGCATAGGATGATTGCGCTAATGTGGTTGGTCACCATTCTATTGGCGAAGGTGCTTGGCAGGAAGTAGTAGCTGTCCTGGATTCACTTCAGTGAATGCCTTCACTCCTATAGCGAGGAAGGCATATGGCGGTGATACTCTTCACAATAGCGCCATGTGCATTCATGAATATGCTTGTCAGCAAGTCTCGCCAAGAGAATTTAAACCGGACTGTCACCATGATTTATTGAACAGCCCAAACCCTTAAAAAGCGATTCCCCAGCATCTAAAATAAATATATTTTACATTTTTAGTCACTTACTTATTATTCTTTCCCCCACTGGGCTGCAACTCTGTTCAGGACTTTACGATACAGGTGCCACTATTTTGATTCAGAAGCATCACACTTACTGAGGAGAAGAGAGTGGGATAAAGTACAGAGGGGCGGGTTATAGCTGTGCTTTGCTTAGACAGAGCAGATCTGGGGTCAGGAAAAGGTCAGCAGTCCCAGAATGCGGAGCAGCACAGTCAGAAGGCACTTCCTGTTTGCAGGCAGCCTGATGCTCCATGAGCCGCCATCTTGGATGTTTAAAGGCTCATAACATGCAGTAGATGCAGTAGATGATTTTTAATGTGAGCAATCTGTATGTACAGGGTGTGGGAAACATATAGGATAGGCTCTTATTCAGGGTGAAGGTCCGCTTTAATTCATACTCTTAGAATCTGGGTGTAGGATTCCCCTTTAGGCCTTAGTCAGTTGGTTCTAATATGGAACTTCTTGGTGTCAGAAGATCTTCAAGGATTAATTTCCTGTGATTTGGATAAACTCTTTAGTAGCTACCTGCCCACGACCAATTGGCTTGTTTTACTGATTACTCCAGGGCCGTATTTACTGCAAACCAACCTAGGGCATGGGAGAGGGGCGGCCGTCCGTGACTTCAGCAACAATAATTTTTTTTTTACTTTTTAAGTTCGTCTGTGGGGCTCCCGTGCGCACCCACCAGACGCGTGCCCGCGGGGGTGCCCGTGCCCAGCGACTAACCAATCTGCCCAGGCCGGTGGCTCCGGTGCCTGCAAACCCTGGCCACCAGATAAAACCTCCCCCTTATTGCCTGCCCCGCCCTGCCCCGCCGGGCCATTTATGCAGCAGTGCCAGCACAGGACACCAGGCTCTGCCCACCTGCTGAGTCACCTACTTCCTTAGAAGATGCATGACTGGGTGCTGCTGGGGCTGCTGTATTTCAGACCCTGGATGAAAAGGTACTGGAGGAGCGTCATTTAAAAAAAATGTGTGTGTAGATGATGATGTTGGTGTGTGTGTGTGTGTGTGAATAGATGATGATTTTGGGGGGGTGTGTGTGTATGTGTGAATAGATGATGATTTTGGTGGGGTGAATAGATTTGGGGGAGTGAGGGATGCTCCTCACTGGCTGGAATGGCAGGATGATCCTCACTGGTTGTAATGAGAGATAGCCCTTTCTGGCTGCAATGGATGGATGCCCCTCACTGGTTGTATTGGAGCAGACGTGGGCACCCAGGGCCACATACGGGCCTTTGATTGGCTCTAACCGGCCCGCAGCCAGAATTCCCTGTAAGGTGCGCGGCCGCACGCTGCCAACGCTCCCGCCGCTCAGTCCCACCCACTGTCCGCGCAGTCTTGCCAGAAAAGATAGTGCCGTGTTTGAACAGCACTTTTGCCCCTCTGTAGTGAGTTTAATGTAGCGGGGCATGTGTGGATTAGAGCCTGCTGTCCTATTGGACAGCTCCCTCCTGCAGGTTTGGCTGTGGGCGGAGTTTCTCTTCCTGCCCTTGGCCCTGTACTGTGCGGCATGTGTCAGTCGCTGCAGAGCTGACGCCGGAGATGGAGGTACTCCAGCCACTTGTCTGTGCCTCACACCGCAGGCTGCTGGCACTTGTAGTCCACACCAAATGTGTTACATGCCATACGCAGCGCCTGATGGTGCACTGGCTCTCGTAGCCCATTTCTGGCCAGACCAATGCCTTTGGGAGGGCGGGGGGACCATGCTGCAAGGTGGGAAGGGTTTCACACAGCTTTTTATCCAAGGCCAGCCACTGGTCTCCCTCCCCCGGGCATCTCAAATCGGGATGCTCCACTTTTTGAAACCCTTTTTACTCAGTAGTAAAGTGAAAAAAGGAAAAATCCTTCTCTGAAAGCAGAACAAAACCCAGAGTGGCCACTGGTCTTCCCTCTGGGTATCCCAGATCAGGATGCCCCACTGTGTGAAACCCTTGTTACTCAGTAGCAACTTGACAAATGGTGGACTCCCCCTTAAAGTGGAAATGAGCCCAGAGCGTGCACTGGTCTTCCACCTGGGCCTCCCAGATCGGGGCTTTAAGGGAGTGAGTCTGCCATTATTCATGTTGCTACTCTGTAAAAAGGGTTTCACACAGTGAGGCATCCTGATTTGGGATTTCCAGGGGGAAGACCAGCGGTCGCTCTGGGTTTTGTTCTGCTTTATGTGAGGGAATCCGCAATTTTTCAATTGGTCTGCTACTGAGTAAATAGTGTGAGCAGCGCTGTGTTACTTTAATAATAATGTGAAGAAGAGGGGTTATTCTATCCTAACCTGATTTGGTCATGATGTTTTAAAGCAGACCAAGACCCATGTAACCCAGCCCTTAGGAGTGTGAAGTAATCCAGGGCTGGGTTACAGGCATCATGCCTCTGGGGCATCCCAATCACTGGACACACAAAATGTGGTTTATTTAATAAATTTAAATTTTTTGTAAGGTAACCTCACTTTTTCATTGTTTAACTACAACATATATTCTCTATGGGAAAGGAGGCGGTGGAAGCATGGGAATTGGGGAAGGTGGATCGCCCCATTCCGTAACAGATTTTGATGCATCGTGTAGCAGGCCAAGCAGCGGACTGACCTCGCCTCTGGAGCTACCTGCCTCTCCGTGCTGGCCCCACGACTTCCCTCCGCAGTGCTCGGCGGATGTGTCGCTGGATCAACACAGCTTCAGGGCCTTGATTTCATCACTACCCACCAGGAAAGATTTTGAGACCTTCATCAACAGAATGGAATCTGCCATAAGGAGGGAGGTAGATGAAGTATCAAAGAATGTGTCAGAGGTTGGAAACAGGGTCTCGGCTGTGGAGCAGGCTCAGGACTCTGTTCATCAGCGTCTTACTGCTATAGAGAGAGCCCAAGCGGAGTCGGTACAGCACATAGCAGAGATCCTGCTCCATCAAGATGATATGGAAAACAGGGGGAGAAGGAACAATATATGAATAAGAGGGCTTCCTGAATCCCCGGAGTATGCTAATCAGAAGTCGTGACCCAAATTTTCAATCAAGTGTTGGACCGTCCATCAGGTGAAGTCATTGAACTGGATAGAGTCCACAGATCACCGGGCCCCAGAAATCCCTATTTGCGGAGGCCCCGCGACATCATCTGCTGCGTAAACTTCTACAAAACTAAGGAAGCCATTATGAAGCTCACTTGGGCCAAGAAAAATATAACCTTCAAAGAAGCGCAGCTCATCCTATTGCCCGACCTGGCGTGACGCACACTGCAGATGAGGAGGATCCTGAAACCACTCCTAGAAAGCGTGAAGCAAGCTGGAGCCACTTATAGGTGGGGACATCCCTTTCATCTTATCCTCCAGCTACGGGGGCGAAGCTTTATACTCTGTTACCACTCCCAGCTTTCAGATGCATTTGAATTTCTGGGCTCTCTGTTTGTGGAGCTAGAAAACTGGCTATCTCCTTCGCTGAGCTTTACTCGGGCCCCAGGAGCAGGTGGCTGTCGTCTCGATTCTCTACCCAGAAGAAACAGAGGAGTCAGACCCAGAGCCCCTAATATGGCAAATGACTGGGAGTCTTGAGGGGCTAGAAGTGGATTATAAGGTTGAAGACCCTAAGTGGACCGATTTGTAGCAGTTAAATAGAGCAGGTGTTAATCTGCATGGTGTTGCAGATTCAGTTAGGTTAAAATGACATACTTGGTTGTTGACCCCTAATAGTAATACTTGCGGGAGGTCACAAGTCGATGCCGTTTAGTGGTCCCGTGTTGTGCCTTGGTGCCGCTGTCTGCTTCGCGGGGTGCGTTCTGCCGGGCTGAGAACTGCTTTCGGAACATTAGGATATGGAGCGTCCTGCTTCGGTTTCCCCCGGTGGTGCACCTCCTCTGCCCCCTGCCCCCTCCTGGGCTCCGGCCCCTGGGCCGTCGGCTGTGCTCGGGCGGGGGACGGACCACGCGTATAGAGGGTCGACGAAATTATATGAAGATAATGGTCCTACTGCCGTTCTCACTGTTTATGTTGTTTTACCTGCTCTTGTTGATATGTAGCATAACCATTCGTGCACTCAGTTGATAACTTACAAAATCTGTATGAATAATGTTTTACTCGTTGTAACCAGATGGGAGAATGAAACGGTTCAGTCCTTTTCAGAGGAAGACCTATCTAAAATGTTTAGCTTGACACATAAGTCGGCTTTGGAGGGGGTGGCACAAAAAAAGGCGTTTTAAGATCACAGATGTACAGATGTCCAACGGACATACATAAATATGCACCCCAGACTTCAAGTAGATGTTGGCATTGCCTGATGGAGGAGGGAAATATGACGCACATCTGGTGGGGTTGCCCGGCTGTCATATCCTTCTGGGAAAAGGTCTTAAATATACACACTGAGACAACGGGCATGAAAGTTAACAACTCACCTCAACTAACCCTTCTCTCCCTAGCGGAGGGTTCTGTATCTCAATACAAAAAGGGGTTACTCCGGCACTTCCTCTCGGCAACGCGAGCTGTTATTCCCAGACACTGGAAGACACGCGAGACTCCTTCCTTAGCAGAGTGGGTGGTGGAGCTTGAACATATCAGACAAATGGAAGAACTCATTTTGGGTGATAAAGGCTTGGTAGAAAAATATATCACAACCTGGGCCTGTTGGATTGACTTCCGGGAATCAGACCGAGCACTTTCCGAGCACTGATACAATAACAAATTGTGGACGGAAGAGGGAAACTGGCTGTACCTTATTCTGGCTGTGAGCTAAGGCTATTACGACAAAAGGTTCGGTACTTCTGACCCAGATTAGGGCACTTCCCCTCACCCCCTTTCCCTTCCTTCCTTCCCCCCTTCTTCCTCTTTCCCTTCTTTTTCTTTCTTTCTTTCTCTTGTTTCTAGGTTTCTTACTTTGTTCCTTATATCTTGGTTACTGTCACATTTTGTTACATTATATCTAATATGTTACTAATTTGTGCCATGCACGGTGTCCCCCTAACTAAGCAGTGGGGTGCGGGACTGGTGTTCCAGGCTCCGAGGGGTTAGGTCTGTGATCAGCTGGCTTAGATGTAATAGCCGCTGGGCTGGCCCTTGGCTGATTAGGCCAGATATTACTCAGGCGGAGGGAACAGGATTCCCTGTTCGCCGACCGGGACGCCTTGGAGCCCTGTCATGCCTGAAGGGCTGCAGAGTTGGGCCAGAAAGGCTTTGGTTCAGCTTGATATGGAGGTGTAGGCACCCGCATCATGGCGCATCACCCAGACTCCCCCCAAGGTATGAGGTCAGAAATATGGGTATTGGGGAACTGTTGTGGCACTATGTAAAGTTGGTGTTGTAATTCGGAGTTATTTTGATTGATGTAACGCTTTTCTGTGTACAACATTCTGTATGTTTCTTCTTTTAAACATCAATAAAAACAGATTGAACAAAAAAAAAAAAAAAGAAACAGTCAGGCTGATTCATCATTAGCGCCAAGTAGCGACAGATGAGCGTCTGTATAGCGGCGCTATGAGCGATCACTAGTGGCCACCCCGATCAGCTGTCAGTCACTATTTCTGGCCTCCACAGTCGCTATAATAACCTGGCCTGTAATGCTGACTCTGTTGTGTTGCAGTCGCTATGAAGCCACTGTACAATTACTCACCCAAAGCTAATATTGTCTGGTCTTTTTAATGTTTTGTGATGGTTTGTGTTTTGAATAATTTTATATTGTCTATGCTCACATAGGCAACATAAGGTTATTTAGCCAATTGTTTGGGGTAATTGTGTGTGTTTTGTGTGAAATGAATTTCTGACAACAAATTACATTATAAAAAGAAAAAATGTTATTTATTTTTAAAAAATAGGCCACCATGGCCAACTGTTAACGCTGCATAGCGGCAAACCCCATACCCCCCACCCTACGGCTGTTTCTTCTTCCCCAGCAGCATAAATCTTGTCTGGTGGACGTACTGCCACAGTTTGCGATGCTCATTATTGCAAGCTGTAGGGAGAAAAAAGGTAATTATTGTTTTGACATGGTCCAAAAATTATGCAAACTATGTAATGTTTTCATTTTTTCTGGTTTAATTTTTTGGGGATAATTTGTTTGGATATTTTACATGAAGCTAATATGTTCCAATCTTTTTGGACATTAATTTAGTTTGTGGCCTACCATTTGCGATTTATCTCCCTACCCTATATGTTTACATTACCTGAATTCATAAATTAAGGGCTATTTAAGCTTTGGAAGAGTGTAGTTCCTGTTTTCCTAAAGTACTCATAGTACTAAGTAAACAAATCCTTCAGCTATTACAATTATAGCTATCCAATTTACAATTGAAGGATTTGGTTAATGACCAAACACACTCACAGGCTGAATGTATTATGTGTTTAAATGTAAACAAAGGGGAGCCACCAATCTAGCATGCATACATGCAGTTATGACTGTGGCTGGGCCAAATGTTATCTACATGTCTCCTACTTAACCCCATAATGACATTAACCCTTATGCGTGGTCATCTCTCAAGACATATGGTTAAAATGTATGTTTGTGAAACATGTTATTGTACTCACCATCGCAGCTGTGGCTAGGGACCATGCTGCTGGGGGTTCCTGGAGCTGGGGTGGGGAGTACGGTGACCGGGTCTGTCTGCGTGGAAACATCTGTGTAGACAAAAACACAACAGGAACTTCATAAGCTTGGTCCCTGAATATTATTATTCCACATCCACCTGTTTTTTTATTATATAAATCAGGCAAAAAATAGTTGGCACATTTGCAAACAGACATTTTGTTCATTAGTATAACAAGGTTTAACACATGTTTTGAAGACATTAGCATGGTATTTAGTGGTTCATGAGTTCAGCTGTATCATTTAAGTAGTCCACATAGACCACTCAATACCATTGTTCAGTTTTTCAAGTCATTTTTGCTAGACATTGCCAATGCAATGCAAATTAGAGTATTAAATTATCCATAAACATATTGTTATTTTAGATTTGCGCATGTGGCAGCACTACAAGATGCACATTTACTACCACATTCGCAGTGCAACATCATGCTGTAATAAATATTAATCCTATTTGTGCGTACTGGAATTTGCATTGAACTGGAGTTGTGTTACAGAAGTGGCTGAAAAACCAGGCACAATATAATGTTGTGTAGCATAAAACATGTGTATGTCTTTTAAAATTGCATGAAATACACCATGTGAATGAAAAGCAAAAACACTTACCACGACTATACCCAAGTGCAAGATCTGCAGCATAGCTGGTGGAGGTGCCGGCTCTATGATGCCCTGAAAAACAGTTAATGAGGGAACGGTATATTTAATACAATACAATATCACCATGGAACATACAAACATCAATAAAAAATGCACTCACCAGGGGATGAGCTGCTGCTGGTCTCCCAGGGAGGGCTCTGAGGTGGAGGCGTGGAGCCTCTACTCCTCACAATCGGCCCAGCAGATCCCAAACCCGATGGGCCACCCTCCTCCCTCTCACTTCCTGATCCTCGAGGGAGTGTGGGCGAGTCCATGACCTCCTCCCCACTTGGACTCCCCACTTGAGAGTGGCCACAAGGGGTTTGAGACTCAGCTGAGTCCGACTGTGAGGAGCTGAGGCTCCATACTGCCCTCACCACAGCAGCACGCTCCCCTGGGGCGTCATACCCTTCCTCCCCTGGGTCCTCTAGATGGGAACGATGGGGATTCCCTTCCTGTGTTTCCCCAGGGGAGGACGCTTATCTGTGGAGAGGAAACAAAAGCCAAAAAAGGACACATCACACAAAAATACCTTACTCAACCTACATTATCTTAATTACAAGCATGTAGTGATGTAACACTTACCTGAGACGTAGGCATCATAGAGCCTGTAAACGCCTCATTGTCCCGGCGCTTAAAATCCGATTACTTCTGGATGATGGACCGTTCACTTAGCTCCGCCTTAAAGCGCCGGGACACTGTGGCTTGCACCTCCAACACTATCCCGAATCGGAGGAATAGCTGGGGAGAGGTCTGGCATCGTGTCTGGGCCTCATGATGGATCCTCGTAGGTGGGAAACCGGAAGTAGCAAAAATGAAAGTGAAAGCAAACATTCTGACAATCCTTGCATTAAAAATACGCTAACACACGTCAATGATATCGCTATGATATGCAATGTTTACAAAGCGTACGCATACCAATGTTCGCCGCTAGAGACACACAAGCCAAATTTATATTTAACAACTGTGGAGCGCAGCATGCAGCGAATGACAGTGACTGCTCATTGCGCTTGAAACTCTGTGAACAATAACGTATTCAGCAAAAAATCTCAGCGCCGGAACGCAGTCGGTCTAAATTGTGTGGATGGAGGACATAGCGCCAGTCGTGTGATCACAATGATTTTTCCAAGCCAAAAATAACATCAGGCAAACACAATACACACATACAAAAAAAAAAAACATACTCAGAAATCAGGAATAATGTATTAAACACTTGTATAAATTAAAAAAAAAAACTGAAAAATGGGATTTGAGGCTCTTCCATTGAAATGTATGGGAGAGCGCCAGGTAGCGAAAGGTAAGACGTGGCGCTGTGCAAGGCTGAACGCCGGCGCTGTTCGCTGAGGCTGGGATAATGATGAATCGCACGCTACATCGTACGCTACATGGCGTTATCCCAGTCGCTAAACAGGATCGGCTTCATAAATGTGTAATTGCGTGCTGGAGCCGGCGTTCTATTGCCGATAACTCTCGCTACCTGTCTCTAAAGAGTCACTGGTGCTATCCCTTCATGAATAAGGCCCTAAGTCTCCGGAGGTGACAATCTTCTTTACCATGATTCTTTTACCTCCCCCTGAAGCTTGTTACAGCATCAACCGCTGACAGCTTCAAAAAAGGATTAGATACTTATTTAGAAGAAAATAACATTAACAGTTACTATTAGTGGTTATCAGTAAAATAAAATAAAATATAACTTCCCCTACCCCAACACCCTTGGTTGAACTTGATGGACATATGTCTTATTTCAACAGTATTGACTATGTAACTACATATATATATTTGTAAAACGCATTGGTAAAATTGTCTTGATTGACACAACTTGTTAAACAAACAAAACGGGAAAGGTTGGCTTCAATTGCAAGCAATGTCACACAGGAATTCATCCTATACAGGTCTAAAATTTACAGTTACTGTTTAATAATGGCACATTCTAAAGGACAAGAAATTGGCTGAAGAAAGACACAGACATATCTAAAAAGTAACAAATGTTTTTCATAGTCTTTTCTATATGTTTTAATTGTGGCACACGGACCTTTTCTTAGAAGATGTGTTTGGAAATGCTAGCAAAACACAGGGACTCTTTGTCCCATGTATATGTACAGAGTGTGTCTCACTGGATTTTAGCTCCTGGATTACTACTTAATAGTTTTAGTTAAGTTTGCTGTAAAAACACAAGTGCATTAGCCAATATCACAGGTACCGCTGGCTGTATATTATCCACACACATTTACATCTGCTGTAATGCACTGCATACTAATCGACAGTCCAAAATCTGCATATTATCATCAATTCAAATATTTTTGACAGAAACAAAACATAGAAACACAGAAAAGTAGAATAGAAATGTGTATGGAGAAAGTGGCTTGTGGATAGTGATGAGCGAGGCAGTTGAAATTTGGGTTCTCCAAGTTCGTCCAAACTTGCCAACAAAGTTCGGGTTCAGGTCCCCGACCCCATTGAACTCAATAGGGCCCCGAACTTTGGGGCCCAAAAATGGCTGAAAAATGGGGCTAGCAAGAGCTAGAGGGCTGTGGGCTGAATATGGAGGGGAACACTTGGGAGATTACCCTGCACAAAATGGGCTAGAGAAAGTACTAAAAATAATCACAGATTAAAAAAATAGAGAAATACACCAATAAAGAAAAAAATTAAATATTAGTTTTTTTTATGAGTGTTGGAGGCCTAATTTAGGGGGGTAACACCCGGGCGATTGCCCTGCACAAAATGGGGTAGGAAAGGTACTCGAGAATTTTCGATGTTAAATTAGTTCCCGATGCAGGTATCTGTCTGTGTTTTTCTTTTTCCATTTTTTGGTAATTTTTTTGCCATCTTTCATTTTTTTGATCTAACAATAGCCTGGCTTTATAACAGTTTTTTTCTCTTTCAGTTGTTTTACTAAATTGGGCTTTGAAATGCATCCCATTAAACATTGAAACTGCCTACAGGCTTATTTTTTTATCTTTTGGTAACTTTTTTGGGCATTTTGGGTAGACACAATTTTATCTAATGAACAATAGCCTGACTTTTTACTTTTTAATTGTATATTTTGCGTTTTAGGTGTTTTACTAAATGTGACTCTTAAGTGCATCCCATTAAACATTTGAAACTGCCTACAGGTTATTTTTTTTATATTTTTTGGTAATTTTTTGGGCATTTTGGGTTAGATACAATTTTTATCTAATGAACAATAGCCTGACTTCTTATTTTTTAATTGTATTTTTTTTTCCATTTTAGGTGTTTTACTAAATGCGGCTTTTAATATTTATTGTATTATATTTTTTTATATTTGTTGGTCATTTTTGGGGCATCTTTCATTAGATACAATTTGTATCTAACAAAATAATATTTGTCTGAATTTTTTTTGGTTTCTTTCCCTTGTTTTCCTAAATGCCATTTAGCCGGCATTCATTAAAGACGGGAAAGTGACAGTGGGGACCTTATTTTTTTATTTTAATGTTTCTTACATTTTTACAAAGAAAGCCCTCAAAGGCTACCTGACCAGGCTCCAAGCATAAGGGCTTGTAACCTAGGGCTCAGAGGCCGAACTATTAGTTACAAGCCCTTATGCCCTTTGGTATGGGCTTAGGGCTCTTTCAGGGGTGCCTTGGTCACACCTAGAAGGACCCTGTGTCCACACTAAAAGGCACTGAGCAAATCCGTACCCACAATGCCTGAAATGGGGTTGTGTCATTTTCCTGGCCGGGCTCTCGCCAAGCTCTGGACCCCTTACCAGTTCACCCCAAGTGAAAAAGAAATTAGGCACAAAAAATGTTTCTATTGTTATTATTTAACTTATACTCACCCATCCCCGTCTTTGATCTTCTGTCCCCCCCCCCCCCCCCCGGGCGCTGTCTTTTCCTGGTCTAGCGGGTCTTCTTTGTCCTGCACCATCTGCTCTTCCATCTTTCGGGGCCCTTCGGGGGCCCCTCCAGCATGCAGAAGCTAATGGCTGTCCACCAGTTTTTTTTACTCTGAGGCGTGGCCTCCATGGAATCTACCTGATGTCATTGCTGTTGTCACAGAAGGGGAGGGGCCTAGAGGAGATTTTTTCTTCCCATGCCACCCCCTCTAGGCCAAGATTTAAGAAAAACAATATTTTTGTGTGGTGTCTTATTTTTTTCATTTGGGGTGAACTGGTAAGGGGTTCAGGGGACCACAGAGTTAACCATGGCGCATGGCACCTGCCAGTAAAATGACACATTACCCTCACCCCCATTTGGGGCATCGGGGGGCGTAAGAGCCCGGTGCCCCCTTGTGTGGCCTTTGAGCCCTGGGTTACAAGCCCTTATGCTTGGTGCCCGGGCTGGTAGCATTTGGAGGGGGGCTCCACTTGTTTTTGTAAGATGTAAAAACATAAAAAAATATTTAAGGTCCCCCCTATCACTTTCCCGGCTTTAAAGTGATTGGTAAGTCAAAAGTTAAAAAATAAACCTTTCATTGAGTGGCTCAAGCATTGTGCTTCCTATTCTGTCAGTCTCCTTAGTTAGGAAAATCACTTCCTCATTCAGCCTTTAGTCTCCACCCTGTTGACCTGGCTCATCAATCTACCTTCGGTGGACCAAAAATGGGAACACCCCCCACTCCCTGCCCAGACGTCCAAATTTGCTGCCTCTCTCTGCAGGTCTGAAACCCTGCCCTCCTCTCTCCTTTAAAACTTATCACAGTGTGCTTACGTCACATCGATTTTGCCACACCCACACCGAGACAATGGGACAATAATCGAGCTTGCCTTTGGTATGACTTCAATGAATGCCGGTTAAGTGGCATTCAATAAAACAAGGGAAAGTGACAAAAAATCTGACAAATATTTTTTCGTTAGGCATAAATAGGTATAGATTTAACCAAAATGCCATCCCGCATCATCTTTATAGCAGACACTGTGGCAGTATCACCCCATCATCTTTATAGCAGACACTGTGGCAGATTTTCCCCTCATCTTTATAGCAGACACTGTGGCAGATTTCCCCCTCATCTTTATAGCAGACACTGTGGCAGAATCACCCATCATCTTTATAGCAGACACTGTGGTAGAATTCCCCCCATCATGATAGCAGACATTGTGGCAGAATTCCCTTCATTTTCTTTATAGCAGACACTGTGGCAGTATCACCCCCATCATCTTTATAGCAGAAACTATGGCACTGCGGCAGAATTCCCACCTCATATTTATAGCAGACACTGTGGCAGAATTCTACCCTCAACTATTGACACTATAGACACTGTTGCAATATCCCTGAACTATAGGTATCGAAGAGCACTAACACACAGGTGCCCTGAACAATTGGTATTAAAGTGGGGTAAAGTCTTGTTGGATAAGGGTGTACACCCCAGTGCTGAAATAAAGATGTGGGTAAAAAGGGCACCAAAAACTCCTGTGCTGAAATAAAGATGTGGGTTAAAGGGGTACCAAAAATCCCAGTGCTGAAATAAAGATGTGGGTTAAAGGGGTACCAAAAATCTCAGTGCGGAAATGAAGATGTGGGTTTAAGGGGCAGCCAAACCCCAGTGCTGAAATGAAGATGTGAGTTAAGGGGACATCCAAACCCTAGTGCTGAAATGAAGATGTGGGTTTAAGGGGCAGCCAAATCCCAGTGCTGAAATGAAGATGTGATGATTTGATTCTGGTTTTGTACTTTTAGGACTGAAAATCTTTTTAAATCAAAGTTTGTGAAAACATTGAAAATTCTAAAGGGTTTACAAACTTCCAAGTGCCATTGCAGATCTTTAAGCTCCTTACCGCTAATAAAAAAGCCTAATGCCTCCTTGCCACAAACTGTTGAAAAATCCTTACATTTTATGTGCAAGTTTGAGGAGACTGTCGCACTTATTGAGGTTCCTAATTATAATATATGCCTCTGTCTTCCTGTACCTGTCTGCTTCAGGCAACCCCCAATCTTCTACCTAAGCTGAAAGGTAAGCTTGGAAAGCTAGTGTCTGAACCATAAACTATGTGCAAAATTATGCATATATATATATATATATATTTTTTTTTTGCATACTTTTCAACTTTTAGCCTTATAAACCCAAATGCTAATTGAATCAAGCATATACAGTGATATGTATTTGTAAAATGAGGGCGGGTATGGATAAAAGAGAACCCACCCCTATTCAATTCGAAATTGATTCTACCGAAACAACCGCAAAATCTGGAGATTATGTACACCCACATCCTGATGTGTGTCTTGGCTGCTGCAAGGTACAGGAATGCTGCCAAATGCTCCAGGCTGCCAGATATCCCGTATGATTTTTTTTAATTAGCTCTCCTATTACAGCAATTAGCAAGACACCACATTAGAGCCAGATTGAAACGCACCTAGCCCAAGGGCCATAGCATCCCTCAAATTGCCCACAAAAGTTTTTTTTACATTTTACAGGATAAAGCGCAGAGGGCACTGACAGGGCTCCCCCAGGAACACATTTGCACTCCTGCCACCCAGTTAAAAACAGCACTGGCTGCTTGAAACTGCTGTGGACAGTTTTTTTATGTATTAAAAAAAATAGTAGATTGCAAGTAGTGAACAGCCGCACAGCATTCAGCTCCAATTTAGGAACTATACGGTCAAAAATAAATAAATACCACATACTAACCTAACGTGCCACATACTAACCTAGGGTGCAGCTGATCGGCGATATTGCAGGGGTTTGAAACTTACCTTCAAAGAAGATCCAGACCGCTCCATTCGTGCCGGACCAAGGCCCGTGGTCATGTTGCTTCCCCCTCGCTTCATCCTGGCTTCAGTCATTATAACTGGCCAAACCTGCGCTATTCATTTAAATGGAGAGGGCATGCCAAGGGCTGACACCCCTTCATTGTAGTGAATGGAGTAGGCGTGGCCAGTCATTGTGACTGATGAGAGGGGAGGAACACTGTGCTCTGGGCTGCAGGAATACCGGCGTCATGCGTTTCAGATGCGCAGGAGTGTAGGTGAATATACAGGGACTTTAATCCTTATCTCACTGAGAAGCTACAGTCACACAGCCAGCGGTCACATCCTGCAGTCACACAACCTGCCTGCCTGTGACTATTACATCCTATGGCATACAAAGCTGAAAAATAGCTTGTTCTGCAGCTGTGCAAACAGCTGGGCTCACAGACAGGGAGCCTGCCTGCTACAAAACCTTTACAAAACACAGGCTTATCCTGTCTCATCCTTGCACTAACAAGCTAGTTCCAGTATTAGTTTTAGTATTAGACATAAGCCTCGATTCAGAGAGACACAAAAAAAACTTCCGTTTTTTTTTGTGAAATGTTTCCGTTCTCGTATGAGCGTTCGAGCGATTCAATGCATGCATTGAAAACCTTGTGTAAAGTTTCCGTCCGTTCGTACGGCAGATTACGAATTACGAGGATGTCATTTTCCATTCAGACTTTTCCGTTTCATTTTCACATGTTACAACGTAGGCTTTCGTTTTTGCCCTTTTCCCATCGTATCCTCCAACGAATCCTTTACGTTTCCCGTTCGATTCTGTTCCCTTTTTCAATAAATATTCGTCCAGATGGAAATCCTTACCATCTTGCGCCTGCGCACTACAAACTTAACTCATTAAAGTACTCGCCTACATATTTGCCACCCTCACTTCTACTACAATGTTTAGCTAAATCACTTAGCGCTATCCTCCATCTTCCCTTTTGGACCCTTAAAGCTCACCCAAACCACTTCTCGGTTAGGTTCTTCTTCCATTTTAGCCCCCTAAAACTTACCCAAATCACTTCTCGGTCATGTGAATATTCATCTTTAAATATTTCTGGGCCCATTAGTTTTGTGTTAATGTATTTTGTAAATGAAATGACAATGTAACATTTTTTTTTTATACCATCATAAAATATAAAATTGTAAAAAATATTGAAAATGTAAAATGTATTAACTATAAAAAACAAAATACATAGCAATGGCAGGCCACGGAACATTATTCTTCATCTGTGGTCCCCAACGGGTTGCGCAGCTCCTGCATCTCGCCCACCAACTGAAGAACCCTGACACTCAGTTGTGCCACTCTGGCACGTGTGGTCCCTGTTAAAAAAGGTAAATAAAAATTTGGTATAACCTTGTTGGGGTCATACTGCAGTGCCCCCCCCCCCCCCCCCGTATGGTCCAAACACCTAAATCTGGACTTCAAAAGCCAGAGGGCCCTTGCCACCACGGCCCAGGTTTTGCATAGTGCAGGCAAAGAACGGGCATTAGGAGCAAGGGTGAGTGGCACATCTTGCGGTTCCTGCAACCAAATATAAAATAATTACACAAAGCAAAAGTAACCAACTAAAACAATAACTCCTACAACAAATTAAGATTCAAGTTCAACAATCCTAATATAATTCACAAAGGACATAAGTCTAAAAAAATATAGCAATTATATGGATGTGTGGAAAAATAAATGTTTACATGCTAAGGACTAATTAAGGTCAGCATTAAAATGCATCTATAAGGCATACATGAAATGTATTGATTCAGGTATGCATTGCTATACAATTTATGGCCTCGGCCATGCTGATACATGCAATGCCTTGGTGCTAAAAGCGCGCAGACTCCTCCACATAGCCGCAAAACATGTTCAACAATAGCAATCCGAGCCCTCAAAGGTCTCGTAAGTGGATCGGAAATGAAACGGATTTATAGGGTGGTGATCCGTCAGAAATCAGCTCTCTGAATCAGACAGAAACCATCCCAACAACGGAAGTTATCTGAACGAACTGAAAATTTCCGATTTTGTTTGGAAATGTTCCGATTTGCTTCCGTTCATCGAAAGAGCATATACACATTTTCCCGAACGTTCGTGCGAGTAGAAAATGGATGAAAAAAAGCAAAAAAATGACAAACACCCACCAAAACTTTCACAGACAGCTACGGAAGTCTGGACGAATGTGTCTCTGAATCGAGGCTATAGTCAGCATAGACAACAGACACTTGCAAGCAAAAATTTTTTTTTTAAAGCGGACAAAAACCCGTTCCCTCCCATCAAGGATTGATTCAGGATATAGTAACAAAGTAACATAGTATGTAAGGCTAAAAACCGTAGTCCATCGAGTTCAGCCTGTTTATCTACTTTCAGTGGTCTAGTAGATTGTTACATTATTACATGCAAGGAAGGTATCTAGGCCACTGTTAAATGTTTTTACTGTATCCTTCGTAAATACCACCTCTGACAGCGAGTTCTATAGTCTCACTGCTCTTACAGAGAAGAATCCCGTCGGTGGAGAAAGCACCTTTTCTTTAACCTTAGTGGTTGCCTTCGGGTTATGGTTACAGTGTATAAATAGATTGTGGGACAGATCTTTGTATTGACCCCAGATATATTTATACATAGTTTTAGATCACCCCTTAGGCGTCTCTTTTCCAAACTAATAAAACCTAACATTGACAATCTTTCAAAGTACTCTAGTCCCCGCACTCCATTTATTACCTTAGTTGCCTTCCTTTGAACGCACTCCAGTTTCTATATGTCCTTCTTACCCACTGGTGCCCAGAACTGTACACAATATTCCATATGGGGTCTGACCAGTGACTTGTACAGGGGTAAAATGATGCTCTGGTCATGGGCACCTAGGCCCCTCTTGATGCACCCCATGATCCTGTTTGCTGTGGCAGCTGCTGCCTGGCATTGATTACTACAGTTAAAATTATTATTTTAGTTAACTAAAACCCCTAAGTCTTTTTCCATTGTAGTTTTACCAAGCATTTCTTTATTTAGTATGTAATCATGACACAGATTTCTCCTTCCCGTGTGCATAACCTTACATTTATCTGTGTTAAACTTAATTTGCCATTTAACTGCCCATGCTTCCAATTTATGTAAATCTGTCTGAAGCTGCCTGCTGTCCTCTTTTTTGTTAATTACTTAACACAGCTTAGTGTAATCTGCAAAGATTGAGACTTTACTCTTTAATCCGTACACTATGACCTCGATTCAATAAAGGTAGAAAAAAATTCTCATGGTAGTAAAAAATTCAATTCATGAGAAAAAAGCCTGAGAATGTCATTGTAACTGAATCACTAGATGAAAAGACAATGAAAGTCAATGGCAGCTTTTACTACAGTGTAGAAAGGTGTAAACAGTTCTCTACTTTTCTTAGGAGTAAAAAAGTGCCTTTGAATTTCATTGTCTTTTTATCTAGTGATTCAGTAACAGTGACATTCTCAGGCTTTATTCTCATGAATTGAATTTTTTACTACCATGAGAATTTTTTTTCTACCTTTATTGAATCGAGGCCGTTGTCATTAATATATATATATTGAAAAAAATTGGGCCCAGAACTGACTCTTGGTGGCTCAATCTGAGTATGTACCATTGATAACGAACCTCTGCGTCCAATCATTAAGCCAATTTCTCACCATGTGCACACGTTTTGCCCCAGTCCCAGCATTCTCATCTTTTGTATCAGTCTTTCATGTGGCACAATATCAAATGCTTTATAAAAGTCAAGATATATGATTTCCAATGACTTCTCCTGATCCAATCTTGAACTTACCTCCTCATAAAACCTGGCAGGAGCGACTCCTCATAAATCCATGCTGATATGGAGTAATAAGGTCAATTTCACTGAGATACTACAAGATAATATCCCTTAAAAAAACATGCAAACAGCTTGCCCACCACAGATGTTAAACTTACCAGTCTGTAGTTCATAGGTTCCCCCTTAGACCCCTTTCCGAATATTGGCACCACATTTTCTAAGCGCCAATCCCTCGGAACAGTCCCCGTAATTTTTAAATCTACAACTATTAGAAATGAAGGCTTGTCCATTACTGTACATAGCTCCCTTAAAACACAAGCGTGTATGCCATCTGGTCCAGGGGATTTATCGATTTTTATCTGCTTGAGCCAGTGCTGCACTTCTTCCTTGGTTAAACAAGTGACATTTAAGGGAGAGTTTGGGTTATTGCCCTGCATTTCACTCAACATGTCACATTCTTTTGTGAATATAGAACAAAGAAGATATTAAGTACATTTACTTTCTCCTCATTCCCTTCTATTGTTGTCCCCTCAGGGGGCCCACACCCTCAGGTTTGCATATTTTACTGTTTATGTAGCTAAAGAATAATTTGGGGTTAGTTTTACTCTCTTTGGCGATCAGTCTTTCAGTCTCTAGCTTTGCTGCCCTTACCTGTTGTTTACAAAGTGTATTCTCTTCTTTATAGTTTTGTAACGCTTCCACAGTTCCTTCCTGCTTTAAACGTTCAAATGCCTTTTTTGTTGCTTATTGCTCTCCTAACATTTTTGTTTAGCCATATTGGTTTACTCTTGTTTCTAACCCTTTTATTCCTGTAAGGTATATATCTAGAACAATGAAAACTGAGGATTTCTTTAAAAGTATCACATTTACTGTCAATTTTCCCAGTCCGTCCTGGGTATGATGTGGGCTAATTGTTGGACTTGGACGGCCTGCTAGGGCTCTCCAAGCTTATTCTTCAAATTAAAAAATCTATCAAAAGCTATGTGGGCAATATAATGGCTGCTGTTGCCTTCTGTCTTTGCCTGGGCAGGAGGTGGGCTAATATTTGGACGGGGGCGGCTGGGGCCCTCCACACTTTCTTCAATTTTTTTTTTACATTTTTTACATGGAAGTACAGTTGGAATGAGGAAAATGCAGCTTTAGTTCCTATGATGAAAATCATGCAATATGTTATAGTAGCCTAGTAAACTCTGCCACCTTCTGCTACATCAGGGAACTGCATGCATATAGGAATTATTTATTAGGTAATATTTAAAGGACATTTTCATCCATGAACACAAAAATCAAATGATGCATTGTTAGATTTTGATGATTTTTATAGTTTTTTAGGTTTTATTTGCCTTTTGGTCTCTTCGGAATAAAAATAAAAATGAACAAACCCGCCGGACCTGGAAGTTTTGATTTAACTGAAAATTTACACAATAAATCAGATCACATAGGGGGAAATCATCCTGCATGTGTATTTGTTTAAAAAATTCCCAAAATGTTGTGTCCTTATCCCTTCTGGAAAGGTATCATTTGCTAACATGTCATATAGACATTTAGCTCAGTATGGTAGAGAATGAATTATGAACAGGTCAGTTTGAGAAGGAGGTTGGTGTAAGTCATGTGCTTGGCAGATTTATACAAAAAATATATATATATATATATATATATATATATTTATTTATAAAATTAGATCATATTTTACCACCTACCCCAGGGGGAGGAGAGGCAGGAACGCTGTTCTGGGCCTCCCAAGGGCCCAAGCACTGAAAGGGGGGCCCGGTCAGAGCATCAGCTGGGTGGTCTAGATGGCAGCCCTGGTGGGGTAGGTGCCAGAAGAGCTTTGAAGACAGCATACCGGGGCCAGAACTAATTTCCACAGTGCAGAACTAAAAGACTGGTTGCTTGTTTCCACCTGGGTCTTAGTGCCAGTTACAACCAAAGTTCTATGACGCACTCCATGGCCAAGCCACCAGGAACAAGGGCCAAGCCGGAAACCAGGGGCAAGCTGCCAGAAACTAGGCTCCACTGTTGACAAACAAAGCCAATCCACCAGCAACCACTGATGCTGACCAGCAGGGCTGGCTCCTGGTTTAGGTGGGCCCTTGGGCATCAGACCCCACCCCCACGGTGCATGCAAGGGCTTTCCTCCAATAGGAGCTATTTGTTGTACATACTGTATGTAATGTTTTGGAACTGGCTCTGTTTGTGGCAATAGGAGTCAGAACAGGCGCATCCCCAGCAACAGGCATGCTCCCACCCCAAGACTATCCGAATGGCTGTGGACAGGAGAGGAGCGTGCTCACTGCCCAAAGAAGACGGGGATGCAGCTGTCTGATTTTTACCAGGAATAAGGTGAAATTTGCAGCGCCCTGGGGGGGGGGGGGGGACTGTTTCACACAGTGGAGCATCCCAATTTGGGTTAAAATAAGTTTTGATTTGCTTTAATGGCATAGAGCGCGCATAAGCTACAGGGGATGTGACTAGCAAGCACAGTGGGCATCCCAAATTGGTTTCAAGGTTACTTTATTGTCTGACACTCCGAAATCAGTGGCTTAGTAAAGCTGAGTAGAGCATGAGCAGCTGGCTGCTCCCCTTTGACTGTGCACAGCCATGCCAACCATGCAGAAATGCCTGGTGCAGGTATGTTCATCAGCCAGAGGGAAGCCAAAGATGGCAGCACAGCCCGCACATGCATCATGGGAACTTCGGTGAGGGTAATACACTAGGCAATCTGGAGTGTTACACACAGTGGGGCATCCAAAATTTCTATTTCTTAGGTATATGGAATTGGCTGTATAAAGTGGACCAAAAGTCAAGAAAAAGAAAGTTTAGTAAATCGCTCCCCTAAAGCCCCCCTCTGGCAAAAACTATTTGAGATGGCCACTCACATGCAGTTTTACAGCATATAATCTGCCTGCTATTCCATAACATCTGCATGGTGTTAAGAAATAGTTTATGTCATTGATTACCAGAGTTGGGCTTTAGGGTTGCAATTAACTGAACTTTTTTTGACTTTTGGTCTGCTTTAATCTCCCTGTGGACCAGGATCCCTTCCTCACCCAGAGGTCTTGACCTGTAGGAACCTAAAATGCACCAAACTTGCCCCCTCCTGCCATACCTGACATTAGGTAGATACTTACCTTTTACTTTGATGCTTTGTCTACAAGGGGTCTATAAAACTGCTGTACTTGTCTGGCGGCAACCCCCCCCCCCCCCCCCAAATGAAGGTTTGTTGTGAAGCAGTATGCATCCTCTGAGTTCACAGGGAAAAGGTAAGTAACTTGTGACACTTCTGGGAGATGGGTGTAAGTGGTCCCTTCAGGACCCTTTCTGGCACAGTGCTGTCAGGAGAGTTGAGGTCCACTTTAAGCAGTAGGTTCCCTGTTTTCTTTAAAGCAGTCCTAAACCTCTGTGCCAGGGAGAGTCACTCTTGTCCATGAACCTCACATGCAAAAGATGCTTACCTTTATTTTGCAGAGCTCTGTCTGGCCACAGCAGAAGGTGCCCCACTATAACTTTTGCTATAAGGCTAACTGGTGTGTGAGGGCATTCAAGTGATCCAACACCCATTTTATAATTGATTATAATAATCACATTGCAGGGTGAATCCCAAAGGCCTCCTGTGCATACCAAGCCCAGTATTTTGTCCCTGATTGCGAGGATTTTTGGAGTCCTTTCAACAGCCACAGTGGACTCTGGACCCTATGATGGTCATTGACCAATTGTAGGGCTTGAGGATAAAAACTGGGAGCGAGGATCAGGTTACCAAAACTTTTCCTGCAGGGATGGTATGTGGGCACTGTCCGAAAATGCAATAAATACTAATTATTTAATAAAATAAGTGGTGGTTGTAATTGATAAATGTGAGAGGAGTTAAAAGCTCTAGGCCCAACCCTGGCCCTGATGGCTGCCCCACTGCATTCTGAGGCTGTCGCAGGATGACTACTATGCAGCAGCTGCCCCCAGTCACAATTGAGGTTCTGATTATTGTGAGGTCCAGATAGATCGGCTGCATTCACAGCTGACAGCAAGACCAGGAAAGTTTGACTCATGAACACTCTTGCTTATTAAAAGGTTAAAAATGCATTTTTTTTTTTACTTTTTATGTAAGTTTTATTGTTATTCTGTAATTGCAGTGCACAAGTTTCCATTCATCTTGGTCAAAGTCAGGGGTGAACCAAAGGGGGAGTCCCCAAGTCCAGACTACCCCCCTTCCCGATGAACAGTGAAGTGCTTGACCTTATTTCGTAAATTCTGTTTTTAGGCTTTAAACCATGAAATTGGATCTGGACATTCAGATACATAATACAGAGGTTATCATTATAACAAATTGTAACACTTTGCAAAATATCTTATATAGGCGGCAGCATGTGTAACAAGATGAATGTAAAAAAAAAGATCTTTCATATGTACAAGATCCACTTTGAAAGCTGCCAGCAGATTAGTTTAATACAAATGATAAAATGATTAAGACCTGATTCAATGTATAACTCCAAATTCACACTTTGGATATTACAATCCATAGCAGAAAAACGACTAAATATAATACCAAAAAAGATAAGACTCTATACATTTATTTACAACTGTACCATCTGACCCCATCAGGGTTAAATAAGGTGCAATATAAAGGGATAATACAAAGTCCCTAATGCAGGGCTAGGCTGCCTATTCATATATTGTACATCATCTCCATCAGTTACTATGCCCAATTAGAATAAGATACATGGGCTGAGATCTACCTGTTCATTATGGCTTGATTGCCGTAAAAACGTACCTTTCTGTCAGTTCCACTGCATATACCTAATCCCTCCACCCCCTGGTGCGGTCCTCTTCCACTCACCTACCCACTTCACCCACTGCTGCTGTCCTCTACCCCTTACCTAATCCCTACACCCCCTGTTGCAGTCCTCTTCCACTTATCTAATCCCTCCACCCCCTATCACATTCCTTTTTCACTCACCTACCCACTGCACCCACTGCTGCTGTCCTCTACCCCTTACCTACTCCCTCCACCCCCTGTTGCAGTCCTCTTCCACTCACCTACCCACTGCACCCACTGCTGCTGTCCTCTACCCCTTACCTAATCCCTCCACCCCCTGTTGCAGTCCTCTTCCACTCACCTACCCACTCCACCCACTGCTGCTGTCCTCTACCACTCACCTAACCCCTCCAGCCCCTTGCCTCTGTCCTCTAATACTCATCTAACCCCTCCACCCCTTGCCTCTGTCCTCTACCATTTACTTAACCCCTCCACCCCCTGCCACGGTCCTCTACTACTCACCTACACCCTCCACCCCTGCCACTGTCCTCTACCACTTTTCTAACCCCTCCTTCCCCTGCTGCTGTCCTCCATCACTCACCTAGCCCCTCCACCCCTGCACAGTCCTCTACTACTCACCTAGGCCACTGTCCTCTGATACTTACCTAACCCCTCCACCCATGCCGCTGTCCCCTACCACTCACCTTCCCATTCCACACAATTCCATTGTCCTCTATCACTTACCTAACCCCTCCATCCCCTGCCACTGTCCTCTAACACCTACCAAATCCCTCCACCCCTGGTTGCTGTCCTCCACCACTTACTTAACCCCTCTACCCCCTGCCGCTGTCCTCTACCACTCACTTAAACCAGACCTTTAGCATGATTTAATGAAAAGCCCAGACCCTTAAAAAACTATTCCCCTAAAATTATTATATTTTAAGTTTTCACTTTTTCTTCTTTCCCCCACTGGGCTTCAACTCTGTTCAGGACTCTAGGATATGGGCGCCGTCTTGACTCAGAAGCATCACATACTGAAGAGAGCGGGATAAAGTGCAGAGAGTGGGTTATAGTAGTGCTTTGCACAGACAGAGCAGAGCTGGGGTCAGGAAAAGGACAGCAATTCCCCAAAAAATCCCTTGCCATTTCTTGCCAATACGATTAGTCAATCATCAATCTCAGATTTGGTTAGCACAAGCAAACAAGCCCGACTGCTAAAAACCAGGGAGCAGAGAAAGACAACGGGCCACCTTCAGATACTCTGGGTGTGTGAAGGGGGCAGGGTAATAAAAAAGGGTTTGGGTTTGATTTTTTTTGTCACTCACAGTTATGTGATACTGGATTATTTTCTTCAATGAACAAATGACTGATTCTAATATTTTTGACTCCTTTGTCTGATTTGGTTCTCTTTACCTACTTTCAGGAGCAGTGTGAAAATCTGATGTAGTTTTATTTTAACTACAAGAAGTGACAAAGGAGGACAAAGTGAAATTGTAGTTTTTAGTAATTACCATAATCTATTCCTCTCAGTTTTATTTGCTTTACTCTAATACTTCTACTTCTTGGTAGAGATGAGAAAACCCGAACCACAAAGTTCAGGTTCCCACCAAACTGTGCAAGTGCAGGTTCCCAAACTGCTGAGCAGCCCATTAACCAGCTTCACATAAGGTTGCAGCAGGAAGCTGCTGTAACTCGCCTCTACCCAATACTCTTCATGTCGGGCGGCGGTGGAGTTTGAAACTGGTCCCAGCAGGGACTACAAAAGGATGGCTGTCGGATCCCATGAATAAGGACACTCCTAGTGCTGTGCATTTGGGAATCTATAAACTGATTCGGATTCTTTGGATCTGCACATTTGTGGCTCTAGGCTGCAGTGCTAATAACCTCACCTGTGCATTGCTGGGGAGAGCTGCAGCTCTAATGACCTCACCTGTGCATTGCTGGAGAGAGCTGAAGCTCTAATAACCTCACCTGTGCATTGCTGGGGAGAGCTGCAGCTCTAATGACCTCACCTGTGCATTGCTGGAGAGAGCTGCAGCTCTAATAACCTCACCTGTGCATTGCTGGGGAGAGCTGCAGCTCTAATAACCTCACCTGTGCATTGCTGGGGAGAGCTGCAGCTCTAATAACCTCACCTGTGCATTGCTGGGGAGAGCTGCAGCTCTAATGACCTCACCTGTGCATTGCTGGGGAGAGCTGCAGCTCTAATGACCTCACCTGTGCATTGCTGGGGAGAGCTGCAGCTCTAAAAACCTCACCTGTGCATTACTGGGGAGAGCTGCAGCTCTAATTACCTCACCTGTGCATTGCTGGGGAGAGCTGCAGCTCTAATAACCTCACCTGTGCATTGCTGGGGAGAGCTGCAGCTCTAATTACCTCACCTGTGCATTGCTGGGGAGAGCTGCAGCTCTAATGACCTCACCTGTGCATTGCTGGGGAGAGCTGCAGCTCTAATAACCTCACCTGTGCATTGCTGGGGAGAGCTGCAGCTCTGACTACCTCACCTGTGCATTGCTGGGGAGAGCTGCAGCTCTAATAACCTCACCTGTGCATTGCTGGGGAGAGCTGCAGCTCTATTGACCTCACCTGTGCATTGCTGGGGAGAGCTGCAGCTCTAATTACCTCACCTGTGCATTGCTGGGGAGAGCTGCAGCTATAATGACCTCACCTGTGCATTGCTGAGGAGAGCTGCAGCTCTAATAACCTCACCTGTGCATTGCTGGGGAGAGCTGCAGCTCTAATAACCTCACCTGTGCATTGCTGGGGAGAGCTGCAGCTCTAATAACCTCACCTGTGCATTGCTGGGGAGAGCTGCAGCTCTAATGACCTCACCTGTGCATTGCTGGGGAGAGCTGCAGCTCTAATGACCTCACCTGTACATTGCTGAGGAGAGCTGCAGATCTAATTACCTCACCTGTGCATTGCTGAGGAGAGCTGCAGCTCTAATGACCTCACATGTGCATTGCTGGGGAGAGCTGCAGCTCTAATAACCTCACCTGTGCATTGCTGAGGAGAGCTGCAGCTCTAATGACCTCACCTCTGCATTGCTGGGGAGAGCTGCAGCTCTAATGACCTCACATGTGCATTGCTGGGGAGAGCTGCAGCTCTAATGACCTCACCTGTGCATTGCTGGGGAGAGCTGCAGATCTAATGACCTCACCTGTGCATTGCTGGGGAGAGCTGCAGCTCTAATGACCTCACCTGTGCATTGCTGGGGAGAGCTACAGCTCTAATTGCCTCACCTGTGCATTGCTGCGGAGAGCTGCAGCTCTAATGACCTCACCTGTGCATTGCTGGGGAGAGCTGCAGCTCTAATGACCTCACCTGTGCATTGCTGGGGAGAGCTGCAGATCTAATGACCTCACCTGTGCATTGCTGGGGAGAGCTGCAGATCTAATAACCTCACCTGTGCATTGCTGGGGAGAGCTGCAGATCTAATTACCTCACCTGTGCATTGCTGAGGAGAGCTGCAGCTCTAATGACCTCACCTGTGCATTGCTGGGGAGAGCTGCAGCTCTAATGACCTCACCTGTGCATTGCTGGGGAGAGCTGCAGATCTAATAACCTCACCTGTGCATTGCTGGGGAGAGCTGCAGCTCTAATTACCTCACCTGTGCATTTCTGGGGAGAGCTACAGCTCTAATAACCTCACCTGTGCATTGCTGGGGAGAGCTGCAGCTCTAATGACCTCACCTGTGCATTGCTGGGGAGAGCTGCAGCTCTAATGACCTCACCTGTACATTGCTGGGGAGAGCTGCAGATCTAATAACCTCACCTGTGCATTGCTGGGGAGAGCTGCAGCTCTAATGACCTCCCCTGTGCATTGCTGGGGAGAGCTGCAGCTCTAATGACCTCACCTGTGCATTGCTGGGGAGAGCAGCAGATCTAATAACCTCACCTGTGCATTGCTGGGGAGAGCTGCAGCTCTAATGACCTCCCCTGTGCATTGCTGGGGAGAGCTGCAGCTCTAATTACCTCACCTGTGCATTGCTGGGGAGAGCTGCAGCTCTAATGACCTCACCTGTGCATTGCTGGGGAGAGCTGCAGCTCTAATAACCTCACCTGTGCATTGCTGGGGAGAGCTGCAGCTCTAATGACCTCACCTGTGCATTGCTGGGGAGAGCTGCAGCTCTAATAACCTCACCTGTGCATTGCTGGGGAGAGCTGCAGCTCTAATGACCTCACCTCTGCATTGCTGGGGAGAGCTGCAGATCTAATGACCTCACCTGTGCATTGCTGGGGAGAGCTGCAGCTCTAATGACCTCACCTGTGCATTGCTGGGGAGAGCTACAGCTCTAATTGCCTCACCTGTGCATTGCTGCGGAGAGCTGCAGCTCTAATGACCTCACCTGTGCATTGCTGGGGAGAGCTGCAGCTCTAATGACCTCACCTGTGCATTGCTGGGGAGAGCTGCAGATCTAATGACCTCACCTGTGCATTGCTGGGGAGAGCTGCAGATCTAATAACCTCACCTGTGCATTGCTGGGGAGAGCTGCAGATCTAATTACCTCACCTGTGCATTGCTGAGGAGAGCTGCAGCTCTAATGACCTCACCTGTGCATTGCTGGGGAGAGCTGCAGCTCTAATGACCTCACCTGTGCATTGCTGGGGAGAGCTGCAGATCTAATAACCTCACCTGTGCATTGCTGGGGAGAGCTGCAGATCTAATTACCTCACCTGTGCATTTCTGGGGAGAGCTACAGCTCTAATAACCTCACCTGTGCATTGCTGGGGAGAGCTGCAGCTCTAATGACCTCACCTGTGCATTGCTGGGGAGAGCTGCAGCTCTAATGACCTCACCTGTACATTGCTGGGGAGAGCTGCAGATCTAATAACCTCACCTGTGCATTGCTGGGGAGAGCTGCAGCTCTAATGACCTCCCCTGTGCATTGCTGGGGAGAGCTGCAGCTCTAATGACCTCACCTGTGCATTGCTGGGGAGAGCTGCAGATCTAATAACCTCACCTGTGCATTGCTGGGGAGAGCTGCAGCTCTAATGACCTCCCCTGTGCATTGCTGGGGAGAGCTGCAGCTCTAATTACCTCACCTGTGCATTGCTGGGGAGAGCTGCAGCTCTAATGACCTCACCTGTGCATTGCTGGGGAGAGCTGCAGCTCTAATAACCTCACCTGTGCATTGCTGGGGAGAGCTGCAGCTCTAATGACCTCACCTGTGCATTGCTGGGGAGAGCTGCAGATCTAATAACCTCACCTGTGCATTGCTGGGGAGAGCTGCAGCTCTAATGACCTCCCCTGTGCATTGCTGGGGAGAGCTGCAGCTCTAATAACCTCACCTGTGCATTGCTGAGGAGAGCTGCAGCTCTAATGACCTCACCTGTGCATTGCTGGGGAGAGCTGCAGATCTAATAACCTCACCTGTGCATTGCTGGGGAGAGCTGCAGCTCTAATTACCTCACCTGTGCATTGCTGGGGAGAGCTGCAGCTCTAATAACCTCACCTGTGCAATGCTGGGGAGAGCTGCAACTATAATTACCTCACCTGTGCATTGCTGGGGAGAGCTGCAGATCTAATAACCTCACCTGTGCATTGCTGGGGAGAGCTGCAGCTCTAATTACCTCACCTGTGCATTGCTGAGGAGATCTGCAGCTCTAATGACCTCACCTGTGCATTGCTGGGGAGAGCTGCAGCTCTAATAACCTCACCTGTGCATTGCTGGGGAGAGCTGCAGCTCTAATAACCTCACCTGTGCATTGCTGGGGAGAGCTGCAGCTCTAAAAACCTCACCTGTGCATTGCTGGGGAGAGCTGCAGCTCTAATGACCTCACCTGTGCATTGCTGGGGAGAGCTGCAGCTCTAATGACCTCACCTGTGCATTGCTGGGGAGAGCTGCAGCTCTAATAACCTCACCTGTGCATTGCTGGGGAGAGCTGCAGCTCTAATAACCTCACCTGTGCATTGCTGGGGAGAGCTGCAGCTCTAATGACCTCCCCTGTGCATTGCTGGGGAGAGCTGCAGCTCTAATTACCTCACCTGTGCATTGCTGGGGAGAGCTGCAGCTCTAATAACCTAACCTGTGCATTGCTGAGGAGAGCTGCAACTATAATGACCTCACCTGTGCATTGCTGGGGAGAGCTGCAGATCTAATAACCTCACCTGTGCATTGCTGGGGAGAGCTGCAGCTCTAATTACCTCACCTGTGCATTGCTGAGGAGAGCTGCAGCTCTAATGACCTCACCTGTGCATTGCTGGGGAGAGCTGCAGCTCTAATGACCTCACCTGTACATTGCTGAGGAGAGCTGCAGCTCTAATGACCTCACCTGTGCATTGCTGAGGAGAGCTGCAGCTCTAATGACCTCACCTGTGCATTGCTGGGGAGAGCTGCAGCTCTAATAACCTCACCTGTGCATTGCTGAGGAGAGCTGCAACTATAATGACCTCACCTGTGCATTGCTGGGGAGAGCTGCAGCTCTAATAACCTCACCTGTGCATTGCTGGGGAGAGCTGCAGCTCTAATGACCTCACCTGTGCATTGCTGGGGAGAGCTGCAGATCTAATGACCTCACCTGTGCATTGCTGGGGAGAGCTGCAGCTCTAATGACCTCACCTGTGTATTGCTGGGGAGAGCTGCAGCTCTAATAACCTCACCTGTGCATTGCTGGGGAGAGCTGCAGCTCTAATGACCTCACCTGTACATTGCTGGGGAGAGCTGCAGCTCTAATGACCTCACCTGTGCATTGCTGGGGAGAGCTGCAGCTCTAATGACCTCACCTGTGTATTGCTGGGGAGAGCTGCAGCTCTAATGACCTCACCTGTGCATTGCTGGGGAGAGCTGCAGCTCTAATGACCTCACCTGTACATTGCTGGGGAGAGCTGCAGCTCTAATAACCTCACCTGTGCATTGCTGGGGAGAGCTGCAGCTCTAATAACCTCACCTGTGCATTGCTGGGGAGAGCTGCAGCTCTAATAACCTCACCTGTGCATTGCTGAGGAGAGCTGCAACTATAATGACCTCACCTGTGCATTGCTGGGGAGAGCTGCAGCTCTAATGACCTCACCTGTGCATTGCTGGGGAGAGCTGCAGCTCTAATAACCTCACCTGTGCATTGCTGGGGAGAGCTGCAGCTCTCATGACCTCACCTGTGCATTGCTGGGGAGAGCTGCAGCTCTAATAACCTCACCTGTGCATTGCTGGGGAGAGCTGCAGCTCTCATGACCTCACCTGTGCATTGCTGGGGAGAGCTGCAGCTCTAATGACCTCACCTGTGCATTGCTGGGGAGAGCTGCAGCTCTAATGACCTCACCTGTGCATTGCTGGGGAGAGCTGCAGCTCTAATGACCTCACCTGTGCATTGCTGGGGAGAGCTGCAGCTCTAATGACCTCACCTGTGCATTGCTGGGGAGAGCTGCAGCTCTAATTACCTCACCTGTGCATTGCTGAGGAGAGCTGCAGCTCTAATGACCTCACCTGTGCATTGCTGGGGAGAGCTGCAGCTCTAATAACCTCACCTGTGCATTGCTGGGGAGAGCTGCAGCTCTCATGACCTCACCTGTGCATTGCTGGGGAGAGCTGCAGCTCTAATGACCTCACCTGTGCATTGCTGGGGAGAGCTGCAGCTCTAATGACCTCACCTGTGCATTGCTGGGGAGAGCTGCAGCTCTAATAACCTCACCTGTGCATTGCTGGGGAGAGCTGCAGCTCTGACTACCTCACCTGTGCATTGCTGGGGAGAGCTGCAGCTCTAATTACCTCACCTGTGCATTGCTGGGGAGAGCTGCAGCTCTAATTACCTCACCTGTGCATTGCTGAGGAGAGCTGCAGCTCTAATGACCTCACCTGTGCATTGCTGGGGAGAGCTGCAGCTCTAATAACCTCACCTGTGCATTGCTGGGGAGAGCTGCAGCTCTCATGACCTCACCTGTGCATTGCTGGGGAGAGCTGCAGCTCTAATGACCTCACCTGTGCATTGCTGGGGAGAGCTGCAGCTCTAATGACCTCACCTGTGCATTGCTGGGGAGAGCTGCAGCTCTAATGACCTCACCTGTGCATTGCTGGGGAGAGCTGCAGCTCTAATGACCTCACCTGTGCATTGCTGGGGAGAGCTGCAGCTCTAATTACCTCACCTGTGCATTGCTGAGGAGAGCTGCAGCTCTAATGACCTCACCTGTGCATTGCTGGGGAGAGCTGCAGCTCTAATGACCTCACCTGTGCATTGCTGGGGAGAGCTGCAGCTCTAATGACCTCCCCTGTGCATTGCTGGGGAGAGCTGCAGCTCTAATGACCTCACCTGTACATTGCTGGGGAGAGCTGCAGCTCTAATGACCTCACCTGTGCATTGCTGGGGAGAGCTGCAGCTCTAATAACCTCACCTGTGCATTGCTGGGGAGAGCTGCAGCTCTGACTACCTCACCTGTGCATTGCTGGGGAGAGCTGCAGCTCTAATAACCTCACCTGTGCATTGCTGGGGAGAGCTGCAGCTCTAATAACCTCACCTGTGCATTGTTGGGGAGAGCTGCAGCTCTAATGACCTCACCTGTGCATTGCTGGGGAGAGCTACAGCTCTAATTACCTCACCTCTGCATTGCTGGGGAGAGCTGCAGCTCTAATGACCTCACCTCTGCATTGCTGGGGAGAGCTGCAGATCTAATGACCTCACCTGTGCATTGCTGGGGATAGCTGCAGCTCTAATAACCTCACCTGTGCATTGCTGGGGAGAGCTGCAGCTCTAATGACCTCACCTGTGCATTGCTGGGGAGAGCTGCAGCTCTAATGACCTCACCTGTGCATTGCTGGGGATAGCTGCAGCTCTAATAACCTCACCTGTGCATTGCTGAGGAGAGCTGCAGATCTAATGACCTCACCTGTGCATTGCTGGGGAGAGCTGCAGCTCTAATAACCTCACCTGTGCATTGCTGGGGAGAGCTGCAGCTCTAATAACCTCACCTGTACATTGCTGAGGAGAGCTGCAACTATAATGACCTCACCTGTGCATTGCTGGGGAGAGCTGCAGCTCTAATGACCTCACATGTGCATTGCTGGGGAGAGCTGCAGCTCTAATAACCTCACCTGTGCATTGCTGAGGAGAGCTGCAACTATAATGACCTCACCTGTGCATTGCTGGGGAGAGCTGCAGATCTAATAACCTCACCTGTGCATTGCTGGGGAGAGCTGCAGCTCTAATGACCTCACCTGTGCATTGCTGGGGAGAGCTGCAGATCTAATGACCTCACCTGTGCATTGCTGGGGAGAGCTGCAGATCTAATTACCTCACCTGTGCATTGCTGAGGAGAGCTGCAGCTCTAATGACCTCCCCTGTGCATTGCTGGGGAGAGCTGCAGCTCTAATGACCTCACCTGTGCATTGCTGGGGAGAGCTGCAGCTCTAATAACCTCACCTGTACATTGCTGGGGAGAGCTGCAGCTCTAATAACCTCACCTGTGCATTGCTGGAGAGAGCTGCAGATCTGTTAACCTCACCTCTGCATTGCTGGGGAGAGCTGCAGCTCTAATAACCTCACCTGTGCATTGCTGGGGAGAGCTGCAGCTCTAATAACCTCACCTGTGCATTGCTGGGGAGAGCTGCAGCTCTAATGACCTCACCTGTGCATTGCTGGGGAGAGCTGCAGCTCTAATTACCTCACCTGTGCATTGCTGGGGAGAGCTGCAGCTCTAATAACCTCACCTGTGCATTGCTGGGGAGAGCTGCCGCTCTAATGATCTCACCTGTGCATTGCTGGGGAGAGCTGCAGCTCTAATGACCTCACCTGTGCATTGCTGGGGAGAGCTACTGCTCTAATTACCTCACCTGTGCATTGCTGGAGAGAGCTGCAGCTCTAATAACCTCACCTGTGCATTGCTGGGGAGAGCTGCAGATCTAATAACCTCACCTGTGCATTGCTGGGGAGAGCTGCAGATCTAATGACCTCACCTGTGCATTGCTGGGGAGAGCTGCAGCTCTAATTACCTCACCTGTGCATTGCTGGGGAGAACTGCAGCTCTAATGACCTCACCTGTGCATTGCTGGGGAGAGCTGCAGCTCTAATAACCTCACCTGTGCATTGCTGGGGAGAGCTGCAGCTCTAATAACCCCACCTGTGCATTGCTGGGGAGAGCTGCAGCTCTAATAACCTCACCTGTGCATTGCTGGGGAGAGCTGCAGATCTAATGACCTCACCTGTGTATTGCTGGAGAGAGCTGCAGCTCTAATGACCTCACCTGTGCATTGCTGGGGAGAGCTGCAGCTCTAATAACCTCACCTGTGCATTGCTGGGGAGAGCTGCAGCTCTAATGACCTCACCTGTGCATTGATGGGGAGAGCTGCAGCTCTAATGACCTCACCTGTGCATTGCTGGGGAGAGCTGCAGCTCTAATAACCTCACCTGTGCATTGCTGGGGAGAGCTGCAGCTCTAATTATGTCACCTTTGTATTGCTGGGGAGAGCTGCAGCTCTAATGACCTCACCTGTGCATTGCTGGGAAGAGCTGCAGCTCTAATGACCTCACCTCTGCATTTCTGGGGAGAGCTGCAGTTCTAATGACCTCACCTGTGCATTGTTGGGGAGAGCTGCAGTTCTAATGACCTCACCTGTGCATTGCTTGGGAGAGCTGCAGATCTAATGACCTCACCTGTGTATTGCTGGGGAGAGCTGCAGCTCTAATGACCTCACCTGTGCATTGCTGGGGAGAGCTGCAGCTCTAATGACCTCACCTGTGCATTGCTGGGGAGAGCTGCAGCTCTAATGACCTCACCTGTGCATTGCTGGGGAGAGCTGCAGCTCTAATGACCTCACCTGTGCATTGCTGGGGAGAGCTGCAGCTCTAATGACCTCACCTGTGCATTGCTGGGGAGAGCTGCAGCTCTTATGACTTCACCTGTGCATTGCTGGGGAGAGCTGCAGCTCTAATGACCTCACCTGTGCATTGCTGGGGAGAGCTGCAGCTCTAATTGCCTCACCTGTGCATTGCTGGGGAGAGCTGCAGCTCTAATGACCTCACCTGTGCATTGCTGGGGAGAGCTGCAGCTCTAATTACCTCACCTGTGCATTGCTGGGGAGAGCTGCAGCTCTAATGACCTCACCTGTGCATTGCTGGGGAGAGCTGCAGCTCTAATGACCTCACCTGTGCATTGTTGGGGAGAGCTGCAGCTCTAATGATCTCACCTGTGCATTGCCGGGGAGAGCTGCACCTCTAATTACCTCACCTGTGCATTGCTGGGGAGAGCTACAGCTCTAATATCCTCACCTGTGCATTGCTGGGGAGAGCTGCAGCTCTAATGACCTCACCTGTGCATTGCTGGGGAGAGCTGCAGCTCTAATGACCTCACCTGTGCATTGCTGGGGAGAGCTGCAGCTCTAATGACCTCACCTGTGCATTGCTGGGGAAAGCTGCAGCTCTAATGACTTCACCTGTGCATTGCTGGGGAGAGCTGCAGCTCTAATGACCTCACCTGTGCATTGTTGGGGAGAGCTGCAGCTCTAATGATCTCACCTGTGCATTGCTGGGGAGAGCTGCAGCTCTAATGACCTCACCTGTGCATTGCTGGGGAGAGCTGCAGCTCTTATGACTTCACCTGTGCATTGCTGGGGAGAGCTGCAGCTCTTATGACTTCACCTGTGCATTGCTGGGGAGAGCTGCAGCTCTAATGACCTCACCTGTGCATTGCTGGGGAGAGCTGCAGCTCTTATGACTTCACCTGTGCATTGCTGGGGAGAGCTGCAGCTCTAATGACCTCACCTGTGCATTGTTGGGGAGAGCTGCAGCTCTAATGATCTCACCTGTGCATTGCCGGGGAGAGCTGCACCTCTAATTACCTCACCTGTGCATTGCTGGGGAGAGCTACAGCTCTAATATCCTCACCTGTGCATTGCTGGGGAGAGCTGCAGCTCTAATGACCTCACCTGTGCATTGCTGGGGAGAGCTGCAGCTCTAATGACCTCACCTGTGCATTGCTGGGGAGAGCTGCAGCTCTAATGATCTCACCTGTGCATTGCTGGGGAGAGCTGCAGCTCTAATGACCTCACCTGTGCATTGCTGGGGAGAGCTGCAGCTCTAATAACCTCACCTGTGCATTGCTGGGGAGAGCTGCAGCTCTAATGACCTCACCTGTGCATTGCTGGGGAGAGCTGCAGCTCTAATGATCTCACCTGTGCATTGCTGGGGAGAGCTGCAGCTCTAATGACCTCACCTGTGCATTGCTGGGGAGAGCTGCAGATCTAATTATGTCACCTGTGCATTGCTGGGGAGAGCTGTAGCTGTAATAACCTCACCTGTGCATTGCTGGGGAGAGCTACAGCTCTAATGACCTCACCTGTGCATTGCTGGGGAGAGCTGCAGCTCTAATAACCTCACCTGTGCATTGCTGGGGAGAGCTGCAGATCTAATTATGTCACCTGTGCATTGCTGGGGAGAGCTGCAGCTCTAATAACCTCACCTGTGCATTGCTGGGGAGAGCTGCAGCTCTAATGACCTCACCTGTGCATTGCTGGGGAGAGCTGCAGCTCTAATAACCTCACCTGTGCATTGCTGGGGAGAGCTGCAGCTCTAATGACCTCACCTGTGCATTGCTGGGGAGAGCTGCAGCTCTAATTATGTCACCTGTGCATTGCTGGGGAGAGCTGCAGATCTAATTATGTCACCTGTGTGCTTGTGTGGAGATTCTCCCATTCATTTCTATGAGTCGGTCGTCCCCATCCCCCTCTTCTCCTGTACTTCTGGCAAGAACGGGACCTTTGCTCTAACCTTCCCGGGCACCCAAAACGGATCAGTCTATAGAGGACAGACAGACTTTCATTTTTTTTTTATATAGGTACTGTAGTATGGTATAAACCACCCATAATCTATATGTGATGGCTGTGCCCCATGCTTTGAGCTTTACCAAGTGCAGCTGTCATGGGGTCCCATCATCACATTATAGGTTATGTGGCACAGGCACAATAGAGTATATTGCCTAGATTATATGTGATGGATGGGCCTCATGCTTTTGGCATGATCAGGTGTGGCTGCCATGGGGCCCAGCCATCACATATAGGTAACACTGTAGTGTCTGGGTCCCCCCAAAAGCTATATGTGATGGCTAGCCCCTATGTTTTGTGCATAATCAGTCATCCGATAGATTATGGTGGTCCAGACACTACAGGCTGTATAGTCTAGGTGTCCCATTATCTATATGTGATGGCTGGGCACCATGCTTTGTGCATGATCATATGCAGCTGCCATTAAGCCCCAGCATCACATTATAAATTATGGGGGCCCAGACACTATAGGGTGTATTCTCTGGGATCCCTATGTGATGTTGGGGGCCTCAGAGATCGGGCATGTTAAGGTGTGATTGTAATAAGACCCAGAAATTATAGGCTGCATGGTCTGGGTCCCCCAATGCTACATCTGATGGCTGCCCCCCATAAGCTGAATGTGATTACATAATAGGATATGGGGGTCCAGACACCAGAGGACAGTACTGTCTGGGCCTCCCATAACATACAGGTGATGGCTGAGCCTCATGTTGCAAACATGATCAGATGTGACTAATATTTGGGGTCCGCTCCTTTCATATGGCTGAACTTTATGCTTTGAGTGTGGTCGGGTGTGGCCATAATGGGGCCCAGCCATCACATTATAGGTTATGGGAGTACCACACATAGGCTGTATGTCCTGGGCACAGCTATTTACCTCCACCACTGCTTCAAAGCCAAGAGCTAAATACATTTTCATACATTTTGCTGCCTCTCAGTTGACACATTTGTTACATTCAACTGCTACAGAGCAGACACAGCTGACTGTCCATAACTTTTTGATATAATATAACTATTTATATAGGCTATCACAATGTAACAGCCAGTTAACTGTGTCTACTCTACAGCAGGAAAATGTAAATAAATGTATTAGCTGAGGGGACAGAAACATATCTGGGATAAATATGAATATATTCAGCCCCTCACCAGAAAAGCTGGTAAATATACTTGACCTTTAACTCAGTGTCAGCCATGTGAAATTTACGCTGTGACAGCGGCAACCATTAAATGGTAGCAACACAAATTTCACATGACTGGCATTAACTCAGCCTGGTGCCCATGTGGGTTACATGCGTTGGTAGCCTTTAGGCATCCTAGCTCTGGGGTACCAGCCCACATAGCTGGTGCCCAGGATAGTTTTGCTGGAGATACGCATTTAAAAAAAAAAACGATTGGGGGTGCCCCGCTATGTGAAACCCCCCAGATCCCCCTAATAAACTCACCTCAGCACGGTCCTACGGCGCATGCTCGGCCGCTCATCCAATCAGCACGCTCTGAGCCGCTGAGCTAAGGACGTCTAAGAGAAGTCTTAGCTCAGCGGCTCCGAGCACGCTGGCAGCCGCATCTCGCACTTTCCTCTAACAGGGAGCGTGCCCGCGCTGGCTTTTCGCAAATGGCCAGCGCAGGCATGCGCCCTGCTAGAGGGATAGCGGGGATGCGACCGTGGCCCGCGCATGTGCCATTGGACCGGATTTCAGGTAAGTGTAGCCAGCGACCCGGGGGGTTTCACACAGTGGGGCATCCTGATTTTGGATGCCCCTCGGGGAGGGGATGGATCGGCCTGGGAATCTTATAGATTCCCCAGTCGATCCAGCAGGGTTCTGGTCCACTGCACCAATTCTGCCTCTTCAGATCCTGTTTGTATTTTCCATGAAACCTGATTTTAACTTCATTAAAAAAACAATGGATTTTTATTGGATGTTGGCTTTATCAATACAGGTAAGACTTGAGCATGTTCTTGGGGCTAATGTGCGGAGAGCTCCAGCGTCCTCTCCAGTCTTTTGGGGCCAGAGGCAAACCAACAGCCGTTAGCAGGCAAATGAGTGTTGGTCGGCTATAAAGGGTTAAAGGACAAGTATCATTTGCCAGATCTTTTGGGAGGGGCTGAAAATATTTTCATCACAGATACTTCTCTTCCCCTCAGCTGATAAGTTAGTTACATTTTCCTGCTACAGAGCAGACACAGCTGACTGGCTGTTACTTTGTGATACACTGTAACCATTTCTTATCATTCAGAGTATGACCATGTAACCATCCACTCTGCAGCCGGAAGATGTAATGAATTTATCAGCTGAGGGGCAGAGATGTGTCCGTGTACTCAGCCCCTCATCACCAGAGCAGGTAAATGATACTAGCCCGTTACACAGAAACACCAGTCATTTTGTATGCTCAGCTCCAGACCCGCCATAATTACACCCCCTTTACCGTATTTATTAATATAACCACTGTGGTATTTTTTTCATGACTAGAATCCGCTTGGTAGTAAATACTCTCCTTCCGCTTTTAGCCTCGCTAATGACGTAACGAATCCGTCTCAATCCGGGTGAACGCGCGACCTTGGCGCCCCGCCCCCTTCCACCGCTTTGCCTTGTGGGGGATCTAGGCTCTGAGCTGCGAGTGTGAGGCAAGATGGACGCGGGCTTTTTCCGCGTGAGTATAGGAGCTGTGCTGCGTGTGAGGTTGTTGGTCGGTGCGGTTGCGCTGTGTTTCCCCGGCATGTGAGCGGCGGTGGGGGAAGCTGGAAAGGGCAGCGGCGGCTGGGCTGTGTGTAGCTCTGTAGGAGTGTAGGCCGCGGCCTGGCCATTTGTGGCAGCTGAGAGCAGAGCCTCGTGCTGGCCGTCTCCCCGCGTGCACTCACTTCTGAGGGGGGCACGTGCTGCCAGAAGCGCGCTACGACCTTGCCGGCTGCTGCTCCATGTGCTGTGTTCTCCATAAGCTGACACCGTGGCTGGTCATTCCATTTATGCAGGACCTCCTTTATATTGCAGGCGCCTCCCCCAAGCTCAGAGTCTTCAATATGCAAAAGTCCTATTTCCTATGCTTTGCCAAATCTGTGTCATGGCATGTCTTAGCCCCTCTTGTGTTATGGAGCATTGCTGAGCCATGGTGTGGATTTAGAGGATTGTGGTGACAAGGTAAGTATTATTAAAGTAAAACAACTCCGGATTTTCACTATCCTGGCTTTTGATCCTATTTGGGATGTTCCACTATGTGTTACCCACCCAGATCATCCATAAAATCGTATCTTTCCCCAATCCTACAGCACGTGTGGGCTTTCAGTGCTGTATGCTTTGCATGGCAATGCCCTCAGAGCTCAGCAATCCCCAGTTGCGTTTAGACTGAGGCTGGGGGTGAGAACACTCCCATCTGAATGGCTGGGCACAGAACTGGTGATGCAGCTGGGATTTTTTTTTACCTCAGGTGAAGGTTTTAAAGTGGTTGGGGTGGTGGGCTGGCTTCACACAGCAGGGCATCTCAGTGGCTGGCCCTGGAGTCTAAAAGGCAGGGGGCACAGGGTTTTCTTCTGCTTTAAAGTGAAGTTATCACTGCTGATGTGTCTTTTAGACTCTATTGCCGGCCCGGCTATGTATCTCTGGGGCATGCCGATTCAGCATGCCCTACTATGCGAGCCTGACCCAGATTGCCTGCCAGTCCCCCTTACCTTTCCCCAGTCCCTTGCTGCAATTGCACGCCATCTGTGAACCCAGCCATTGTTTGACCGGACGCTGGGGAGCCAGGGATGTGGCCACCAGCACTACATATTCCGACAGCGGAGCTTTATTATTCACGGCATAAAGCGCATGCGTTGTGGCAATGGTGAAAGTTGAGTGGAGTGGGCAATCTGAAAGACTCCTGGGTGTCTGAGTTCCTGTCCTTGGGGCTTCCTAATTTGGGGTGCCCCACAGTGTGAACCCCCCCGAGATGCCCAGATCCACTGACCTTTCTAAACCCTTGCCCTGGCAGCATCCCTGCTTACCTCTAGTCATGCACGCGTCCGTTTGTCTGCATGAGCAACGCGCAGGCATGCCACGGCTGTAAGCCAAGCAGGGGACGTGGCTCACTCTGCTCCCTTCAGTGGCACTGAAGGGAGACGAGTGACAGCAAGCATGCTGATTGGCTGAGAGCGCTGCTGAGCTAATCAAAACTAGCCAGACTCTGTGCCGTGGGAACAGAAGAAAGGTGAGTGTATGGGGCTACCTGGGGTGATAAACACAGCGGGGCATCCCAATTCAGGATGCCGCCACATGGAGGAACAACACACAGGAAAGTGAAATTCCTGTGTGTTCCTTTTTAACACTAAAAAGTTGGCCAGCCATTAAAATATGGGATTGTTGGCATCTCAAAGTGCATGTTTATATCATGGTAGGTCTGCTGTGAGCCACCCAACCCTGCTGGTGGGCATAATGACCAGAATTTAATAGTCCTGTGACCCAAATGCTGGCAAGTATAGTGTATCCCATATTGGGCATAATTACACCTTCTCTGGACTCACTATGACAACCATACAGATTTGCTGCACAAGTGTGTCAACACTATGCCCAGGCCTGCCCAGCACATCTGTTGTCGTTAGACATATGCTCGAACTTAACTTAAAAAGGACCTAAAACCCAGGATTTTGACTATCCTGGGTTTTGGTCCTTGACCCCCGCTGTGTGAACCTCCTGGTAGCCCGATATGACTTGCCTTTCTCCAGTCCTATGGTGCATGCATGGCCCCTTGTCCAATCAGTGTGCTCGGATCCCACCCCTTCGTCTAAGAGCTTGTCTTAAAGTGGACCAACACCCAGGATTTTGACTATCCTGGGTATTGGTCCACTTCCCCGGGGCACCCCAATCGGGGGTGCCCCGCTGCCGGAAACCCCCCAAACACCCCGAAAACTCACCTCTCCACGCTCCCACGTGACTGCGCTGTCCAATGCCCGTCGACGGACAAGGGATCGCGCCCGCCGCCGCCTCCCGCGCGTCACTTTTGACGTGTGCGCGCCCGCGCCGGCCATTCAGAGACGCGAGTGAGGCGACAGCGGCTGGAGAGGTAAGGTTTTTCGGGGGTTACACCCCGCAGGACATCCCGATCTCGGATGTCCCGCGGTGTGTGAGGTGATCGGCCCGGGAATCTTATAGATTCCCGGGCCGATCACCCCTGGGTGTTGGCCCACTTTAAGGCGAGCGGATCCGAGTGCGCTGGCGGACGCATCCCTCCCACAGGGAGGGTGCTTGTCATTCACAAATGCTTGCTGTGGGCACACCCTGCTAAAGGGATAGCGGAGATGCAGCTGCTCCTCACGTGTGCGCCGTTGGACTGGGAAAGAAAGTGAGTTTCCGGGCAACCGGGGGTTTCACACAGCGGGTGGATACCCCGGGGGAGGGAATCTCAATTTTTGTCAGGTTTTTGTGTTCTGCCTTGGGCCTCCTTTTTTTTTTTTTATTTTTTTTTTTTTTTTGTACACTTAATTACATGCCATTGTGTGCTGCACTGTGCCTCCAGTAAGGTGCAGGAACTTCCGCTACACGCTGTCTTGCACCGGTTTGTTTTTCTGTCCTCCAGGGCAATGTGGGCACCTGGAGGCAGTGGTGACGGGGATTTTGGCAATACATGCGCTTTACCTTTGGTGCCCATAGACTATGGGCTGTGTCTTGCAAACCTCTGTGCACTGATTTGAAAGAGATTTTAATATCTTGAGTTGTTTTGTTTTTGTGTTTCTACTCCAACACGATGCAAACTGCTAGGTGTGAAAGAGTCCTTGTTGTCTTCCTCTTTTGGAATGTATGTTAGGATTGTGCCCCCATACCTGTGATTTACTTATAAGCGGGCGGTTTCCAATTTTCATATATACCTGTGGCTCAGTGTTTCTAAAGTGGAAGCAACTTTCCTGCCTTGAGTAAAGCCCTTAGTATAGCTTTTGCCTACAAGTTCCAGAATCCTTCTATTGTAACAGGTGAGCTCATCACCAGCTTTGACAAAATCAAGCGGCAGTAATTATATCCCCAGGTGAAAACGCTGCCATAACCCTTTAGCTGCTAGAACAAAATATTGTGATACTCTAATCTGAAGAGGTATAATTGGTACAGGAGGGGTTAAACCTGTGAGCTCAGGAATGTGGAGAGTCCGCTCTGCCTTAGCCAACCAGATGATTATCAAGGCAGTCAGTCTAGTCAGAAAGTCTCTGCCAGTTACGCCAAACTGGTGGTATGTAGGTAAACGCATTGTTGCTATAGAAACATGTTTTGTTTTATCAGATTTACAAACAAATAGAAAAGACAAAAATGAACAGATAAGTGTAGACATCTTTAGCACACAATAATGGAAATTTTTAAAAATACAATTGATTAAAACTGTGACTTGCTTTTTTCAGGCACATATATCCCTTAACTCTGGGCGATGTGGCCTCTTGTGTAGATGAGGGACATCTCGCATCAGTTTTGACTCAGTTTGCTTTGATTGGGGGGGGCTGTCACATAGTTGGAGAGGTGTGGTGTATGGGTGACCTAAAAGGATAACAGAAAAAAGGAGAACCTAACTGCCATTATGTGACAATTTAGTTGTAACTGAATTAACGTATGGCTGCCATTCACGGTAATACTTCTTCCTGTGCTATTATGAATATTGGGTAAAGGCTTTAGTATAAAAAAATAAAAAACGGAAACACAGGCTGCTTTGGACCACTGTGCTGGGGATAGAAAGTGACAACATAAATTTCCCTCTGAGTTGGGGTGCACCTTAATTCCTCACTTTTTAAAGTAATCCGTGCAAAGGTTTATCATATAATAGAATGTATACGATTCATTTTTCCAATTAAAGTAGTAAATCCTGGAAAATGCTGTCATATAAGTTGCAAAAAAGCCTGCCTGGCTGAAATGATCTTCCTGCAAACCTCCAAAAATGGAAAAGAAACTTAAAGTGGACCAATCACCAGGATTTTGACTATCCTGGTGATTGGTTAGTGTACCTGAGGGTCTTCTCGATGTAGCATGCCCCCCTGTGTGAAACCCCTCAGATTGCCCACTTTCAATCACCTTTCCCCATACGCTCGGGGAGCGCGCACAGCTGCAGAGAAGCTAGCATTGCGGGAGCCTTTTGGATCAGGTAAGATTACCTGCAGCCCGGGGGTACGCACAGTGGGGCATCCAATATAGTATGCCCCCAGGGCAGTCTTGAAGTCTTTTAGATTGCAAGCCAGTTGTAGGGGGTGATTGTTCCACTTTAACTCTAGAACTCTATTAAAGTGTGTGAAATGGTGTAAATACAGCTTCTTTAAAAAATAATTAGTATTGTGCCAGCTCAGATGAATGTATCATTGCTGGAAAGCACCAGGGGACAGGGCTGCTTGACCGGGGAAAAATATGGCCGGCTGCCTTCAGTTCATGTTATAAATATTAGGCAAAGGCTTTAGTATAAAAAAAAAAAAAAAGATATACAGGCTGGTTTGGGAGAAAAAGGTGACAATATAAACTTCCTTTCTGGGTATACAATCACATTAACTGGCTTACAGAGGCACAAAATTGGGGTTGTCTGTTAATGTGGAATATGCTCCTGCATATTGATCCATCTACACTGTGTTCCCCTGCCAGCAGACACTTTGGCCTGTTGAAGAGGTGGGGGATCACACTGGGATGCCCCTACATTAGGATTGAATCCAGAGGGGGCTGTCTGAGGCTTTTGTCATTGTGTTGGCTGTAGAATCTGTGGTGTTGTGGGATTGCAACCAGTCGTTTTTATTCAAGAGATCTTTCTCTGCAACCATAAGCAAATCACAGGGTGTACTATAATGGAAGCACACACAGGATATGATGGGAGGAGTACGAACAAAGTTTTCATCCAAAATAATTTGTTGGAAACTGATGGAAGGTCTTAAAGTGGATCAAAACCCACGCGTCCAGGCCCTGGAATTTTAAAGATGCCTAAACAGCGTTCCGGGGATGTGGCCAGCCGACTGCACCCTGCTCACAGCTGTACTTTTGCAAGATCCAATGGGCTCTCTCAAAAGTGCCACTGGCTTTAGCGGTAACCCCCGCTGCTCGGTTGGTTGGGGGGGGGCAACGGATGAGTGGTGGATCCATTTTTGGGTTTCCATCCGCTCTTAAATTTGACTGAAGCAATGTGATGACTATCACACACTGTTCATGTACCTATAAAATTTCCCTCCTTAGCAAAAGTTCTTAGAAAGTTGGTGCCTTTTTTATTCTGTAATGTATAAGGCATAGAAAATAATTTGTTGATGTTTGTAACCTCATATGTATGTTTTCTGTTTTTTAGGGCACAAGTGCAGAGCAAGATAATCGCTTTAGCAACAAACAGAAGAAGCTTTTGAAGCAGCTTAAATTTGCAGAATGCCTGGAAAAGAAGGTATAGAAATATTGATTGATATTTCAGTCCAACTTAATTTCTGTACAGTTCACCCAAACGAGATAAATCTTAGAACTATTGGGAATAAATATTACAAAACGTAATATGCAATATTATATCGAACAGAGCACAGGATTAAACAGTCGAAATTGCATGTAAATATGTGACCTTTTGCTTTAGGATCTGTTTACCAGGATCAGTTTGTGCTGCATTGTGCAGTCACAATGCAACAAAAACCGCCGACCATTATTTTCAGTGCTAAGCTACTTAGGATACGCACTGCCAAGTGGCGTATTTACAACAAAAGAATACGAAGGGGCGGGTTCTCAAGTAAACCCACAATGCACCCCAGAAAAGATAATATGCCATTCACACCCAGTATAGTAAGTTATTCCATATTTATTGTACAGGATTTAAAAACTACTGCCGACAAAATACATTCACGTGACAGATTACAAAACGCATAAGACCGAGACCATTGATGTAAACAATACTGGGCTCTAATATATATTCGGGTTTGTAACAAATAAACTTCTCTTCAAATGTGCAATACTGCTATTACTGGATACTCTGTGCAAAGTGTTCAATATGTGCAAAGCAACATGACATTTACAAATAACAAGTGCAAGTGCTACTATAAATATAAATAAACCAAATTTCATATAACAAAAGCAGTTCTACCAATAATGATAAAGTACTGAAAACAATGGGAAATGTGCAAAGCTATTAATGAGCGGTGGGAGTAAAAGTAAATACAGATTACATCACCAGTATTGGGGAGGCCAAATCACGTCAAAACCGCAGCACACCGGTTTTGCTGTGATTTGGGCTCCCCAATACTGGCGCTGCTGGCCTTAACCTGGCCCCCAGATTGGAATGCCATGCTGTGTGACCTGACCTGCAGGGTCGATATGTCATCGCAGCTCTGCTTATGTAATCTTACCCATTTTTCAACTCTCCGCTCCAGTGTGTTCCCCAGCTTGTCGGCAAATATTTTGATGGCCAGTTACATGGTTTGTACCCCCTCCCCTTACAACCAATCAACAAGGGAGCCTGCTAAACGGGGGAAATTCATGGACAGCAGACAGGGTGCATGATGATGGCGCTGGAGCCGACGGTAAAATAGGGTGAGATTATACAAGTAGAAAAACAAATGGGTTGAAATTATAGTACATCACAGGCAGTCAAATTTTGGGACTCGTGCATAATGTGTGGGGTATATAGCCCCTCGCCCTTATTGGTTTACTGCTCTTTGGGCATTAGAGAACCTTTGGGCTGTGTTAAGCTTTTCCTCAAATTTGGATCTTTTACATATGTCACGTGGGCTGTATGCTGATAGACTCTTCCATTAGAAGGAGCCTTTAGGAAATCTGGGTAACCCAGAAATTGATTGAACTGGCATGTTGTATTGCTGTCTTTCTGTAACATTTCTTTTTACCATGGTACTTTTTTTTAAGCTGGAGATTGGTGGTCAAGCTTCTAGTTTTTAAATTTGTTTGTAATTCTGTCCAAATACCAATTAGAATTGTGTATAAGGGAATTTTTTTTTTACAGGTGGAAATGAGCAAAGTGAATCTAGAAGTAATCAAGCCCTGGATAACAAAGCGTGTGACTGAAATTCTGGGGTTTGAAGATGATGTAGTCATTGATTTTATTTTCAACCAGCTGGAAGTGAAGGTATTCCTCATTGAAGGTTTTGGGAAACTGTTATTTACGATATGAAATGCAATTTGTGTGGCTTAGAATGTAAATTGTTACCTTTTAAAACCAGTGTTGGTGGAATAAGCTTAGCTGGCATTCAGACATCAAGTCAAGACGAAGTTAATGTTTTGCTGTGTGACATGATGGGTTAGTTGGCAGTTTTCTAATGATGATGTGATTTATGATTTAAAAGGCCTGAACCAAAATGGAAGTTATTCCTTGCGTGTGAAGTATAGCACCATCACCTATTTAGGGCACAGCAGAGTGAGTGTCCAATGTCGCTCTGACCCAACTCTTGATGATGCAGTGTTTGTTCTTGAGGTGAGTTGTGTTACGGTGGATGAGCAAAAACAACACAAAAAAGCACAGTAATGTATAATCAGTTTTATCGTCTTGACAATGACACCCTTTTTAATTCGCCTATGCCATTTTATTTGGAAAGAACACATTTAATTTATCCTATTGCCTTTGGGATAATTATTAAAAATGTGCGTAACATACTACAATTGGAGGCCACAACATATTTTTGGACAGTACAGACATTTTTGCCTCAACAAAACTATTGTTTTAATTTAGTAAAGTTGCTCGTTAGAACGGTTACACATTTTTATACTCCCAAGTAACCCTCTATTTCCTTTTGTGAGTGCTTTTTTGAATGTAATTTGTGCTCTTTACATTCCTCATATGAGGTATTTTTTTAACCCCTCCACTGTTAACAGAAAAGTTGGTCCAGAGATCAGTTGGATACTTGCAAGTTAGTCTGTTAAAGCAGAGTTTATTTGACGCATGAGTAGAATTTTTATTAATCTTTATATTTTTGGCTGTGTACTCATTATTGCTTGTTCATTTTTTGCAATTTAGATAAATGATATAACATTAAACTCAAGGTGGTTGAGTTGCTGTAGGCAGTCGGAAGCAAGCCAAGCGAACACCTTTCTCTCCAGGGGAACTTGGAGATCCCCCCCAAAGGTTCCAAGAAGAGGCTGAAGACTGCTGGAATCTATACATTGTGCAGTTGCGCTGTGCTTGAGGATCTATATTACTTGACTATATGCATTATTTTTATCTGCTCAGTATTGCAGAAAGCCTTTTAAGTGGACCATAGCAGTTTGGCTTGGGTTTTCCACCGCTCTAGCCAATTGACTTTATAATTCAGTACAGGGCCATGCACGAAACACCTGTGTAGTTTACATTTTAAGTTCCCAAAGCAGTGTTTCTCTTAATAAGTAAGTAGATTGGACTTTGCTAAGTAAAATATGCAGGGCACAACAGTATGTTTTAGGATTAATGGACTATTTTGCTCTTTTAAAGCATATTTGGTGAAGTAGTCACCGTTTAAAGTCTTAAACTTAGTAAACCCCCCTTAAAGTGTATATTTAGATACAGTCCAAGTGTAAGGTAACACCTTTACGCAAAGGTTTTTATTACTCACCTGTAAATCTTCCTGTTATGTCTCTTTCAGAATCCAGACTCCAAAATGATGCAGATTAATCTGACCGGCTTCCTTAATGGAAAAAATGCTCGGGAGTTCATGGGAGAGTTGTGGCCACTTCTTCTGAGCGCCCAGGAAAATATTGCTGGCATCCCAACAGCATTCCTAGAATTAAAGAAGGAAGAAATCAAACAGAGACAGGTAATATTTTGTTAGCAATGTACTGTTTATTTTGTTTCCTGTATTTTGCATAGTATTTGTTAGGGGTGTCAGAAAAATGAAAACACGGCTAGCCCCGTCCTTTCGGGCGTTGCCCACGATTTCCAGCGGGTCAGATGCTATCATCGCTGGCGAGGGGTAGGAGATCCTCTGATCAAAATCGGGATAAAATACAATTCTGTGAGTACTCACCTGTAGAATTGATTTAGCCGGTGTTCGGTCTGGGCTGTCCCAGTTATCCATATATGTGTGGGTAGTCCGCCACAAGGTGGCGCCAGTCACTGCAAGATACAAAGCTGTAACTCCTCCCGACTTCCTATAAAAGGGATCAGTCTCTATAGAAACCCCAGAAAGTTAAAAAGCAGTAAATGAGACAGGGTGGGAGGCCAAGAAAAAACATGTTAACTAACATGCTACAGCATGAACTCTCCCCCAAAAAAAGATAAGGACAAAGGTCCAATACAAACGACAATAATCACCATAAAAGGCAAAAGAGGAAATGAACCAAGGGCGGGGTGGGACAGCCCGGACCGAACACAGGCAAAATCAATTCTACCGGTGAGTACTCACAGAATTGTATTTTTCCCTGTGTTCGGTCCGGGCTGTCCCAGCTATCCATATATACGTGTGGGACAACCAAAAGCAGTGTTCAAAATAGGGCAGGATCCCCAGAGCGGAAAAGCATGTAGTTCATTTCACTACCGCCTGAAGCACCTTTCGGCCAAAAGCAGCATCAGCTGATGCCAAAACATCAACCTTGTAAAACTTAGTAAAGGTATGAACCGAAGACCAGGTAGCGGCCTTACAAACTTGTTCAACAGAGGCCTGGTGCTGAAAAGCCCAGGAAGCACCAATAGCTCTAGTAGAGTGAGCGGTAACACGAAAAGGGGGATCCTTCTCCTTGGCAGAGTAGGTTTGCACCACCGCCTGTCTAATCAACCTGCTAAGAGTGGACTTAGCCGGAGACAAACCTTTCCTAACACCTTCAGAGAGGACAAAAAGAGAATCTGACTTCCTGAAGGATTCAGTTGCAACCAGGTAGTACTTAATGGCTCTGACCACATCCAAGGAACGAAGGGCCTTTTCCTTAGAGTTAGACGGATCCGGACACAGAGAAGGTAAAACAACCTCCTCATTAAGATGAAAGGGAGGTTTTAGGTAAAAAATCAGGTTTAAAGCGAAAAACCACCTTATCCTTATGCTGCTCAAAGTAAGGGGGCTTCATACAAAGTGCAGCCGGTTCTGACACCCGGCGTACTGAGGTGATGGCTACCAAAAAGACCACCTTTAGAGTCAGGATAGACAAGGCAGCATCGCACAAAATCTCAAAGGGGGGACCCTGGAGAGCAGAAGGCACCAAATCCAAATCTCACACCGGTAATACAGGCTTACGCGGTGGATGTACATGGGTAACTCCTTGGAAAAAAGACCAAAGCAGTCTTTGATTGGCAAAGGATCTTTGGAAAAAGACGGCCAAGGCAGAGACCTGGCCCTTGAGGGTGCCCAAGGCTAAGCCGTGTTGTAAACATTCCAAAATCCTAAAAAAGAGAATGTGCGACAAGGGAAACTCTGCTTGGTGTGAATCGAAATGTAGGCATGCCAAACTCTGTAGTAAATCATGGAAGAAAACTTCTTCTGCGCCTGAATCATAGTCTGAACAACCTTAGCAGACAACCCCTTCTCCGTAGGATTGAGGTTTCAATAGCCAGGCCGTCAAAGCCAGCGTCTGTAAATTGGGGTACCGCAGCGACCCCTGTGTGAGAAGCCCTGGGAGCTTGTGATTGTGTCTGGATGCAAACAGTTCCACATCCGGCTGACCCCAGCGGAGACAGAGCGTGAAAGCTCTTGTTGCTGAGACACCATTCCCCCAGACGAGATGCCCCCCTGCTCAGGGAGTCTGCCTCCTGGTTCTCTACCCCGGGGATGTAAACCGCTGAGATGCAGGGAACATTCTCCTCTGCCCAAGTCAGATTCTGGGTCACCTCCTGGAGGGCTCGCTTGCTCCGATCCCGTCCTGGTGATTGATGTAGGTGACAGCCCTCTGATGGTCCGAGCGGATCTGGATCGCACGACCCCTGAGATGGGGAGTCAATTGAAGAAGCACCAACCTGATCGCTCACGGCTCCAGCTCCGGCCCCCACTGGCCCTGGAACTTCAGCGTTTGCCAAAAACCTCCCCAGCCGGTCAGACTGGCGTCCGTGGTGACAATCTCCCAACAGGGAGTCAGAAAGTACTTGCCCACCGACAGATTTCTGGGGTCCAACCACCACGAGGGACTGTCTGGCCGGGGGGGGGGGGGGACAGTGAAAATTCCTGTTCCAGGGACTCCAGCGTCCGGTCCCAACCAGTCAACAGATTCAGTTAAAGAGGTCTCATGAGGAACTGAGCGAAGGGCACTGCCTCGAAGCATGACACCATTAGGCCCACCAGTTTCATCCCCAGACGGATCGATGGCCGCTGACAAGACAGTAAGGCCTGCACCTGCGTCTGGAGGCCCGCCACCTTCTGCTGGGGCAGGAATATCTTAAACTGAGAGGTGTCCAACGTCATGCCCAGAAAACACCTCACCATTGAGGGAGTGATAGAAGACTTGGGGTAAATGATTACCCATCCGAAATCCTCGAGAGTGGATAACACCGTCCGAGTGTCGCTCTCGGCCTGCTGAAGGGACTGCGCTGCAATCAGCAAATCGTCCACATAAGGAAGAACACGATTGCCCTGGTTCCTCAGGATAGCCATGATGCCCGCCAGCACCTTGGTGAACACACGGGGGGCTGAGGATATTCCGAATGGCAGTGCCACAAACTGGTGATCCTTCAACGCAAACCTCAGGAACTTCTGATGTGCAGGTATCGGGATGTGCAGGTAAGCATCCTTGATGTCCACTGTCACACATGAAGTCGCTGGGCTGAAGCGAGCTCACTGCGGACCGTAAGATCTCCATGCGGAAATGTCTGATTCTGACAAACTTGTTGAGACCCTTCAGATCCAGGATAGGTCTCAGCGTTCCATCCTTCTTGGGCACCGTGAACAGATTGGAGTAGAACCCTCGACCCCGTTCCTGGCGAGGCACGGGACAAATCACACCTGATAGCAGAAAGCGTTGAACGGCCATTCTTAGGCCCTGCGCCATCAATGTGTTCTGGGAAATCCGCGACCGAAGATAAATTGAGGGCGGCCAAACTGCCAGCTCTATTTTGTACCAGGAGGAAACCACCTCCTGAATCCACTGATCCGAGACGTGCTGTCTCCAGATGTGAACAAAAAGCAGAAGGTGTCCCCTCATGCCTGAGAGGGCTTGGCAGGGGGTATGGATTTAGCTCCCCAGGAGGGATTGGGTCGAACGCGAGACCTACCTCGTCCCCAGGAATATCTGCGGCCACCAGAAAATGAAGAGCCCCCTCCTCCTCGAAAGGAGCGATAGGCAGATGAACCCCTAAAGGGCCGCGCAGGCTTCTGTCGCTGAGGGAGTCTTCCATCCTTGGCCAGCAGGTCCAGCCGCTCCCCGAATAACCTGAGCCCCAGGAAGGGGATACTAGTGAGCGACAAAGCGCAACAAGCAGGGCCGAAACCCTGGTGCCAAGCCGGCACGATCGTCCATGGCCGAGACTACAAAAGCAATAAAATCCACACAGGCTTTGAGGTCTTTATACTCCTCCGCCCGCTTGCGAAACTTGGCAAAATCAACAAGGCGTCTCGCCTTCTTCCTGATGGTCAAAAAGACCATGGCCGTGGCACAGACAGGCGAAGCCCAGCACCCACAAAGGTGAACGCATGACAAGCCAGCTGATCCATGCGCCTGTCAGCAGGTAGCGCAAGGAAGCCATATCGGGTGACTGCATAACCGTAGTGTTGGATAACCCCGACACAGGGGCATCCACATCAGGGGGGTGGGACCAGAGGCAGATCAGCTCCTCAGGGAAGGGATACCGCCTGTCCAGGCCCTTAGGCAACAATGGCAATTTGTTAGGTCTTTCCATTCCTTAAACACCATATTGGAAAAGTGGGCCTGCTCCGGAAGACAAGCCTCTGTCTCTCAGGCCGAAATAAATCACCCTGCTTCCTCTTAGCCGCTGTAGGAGGGACAATACGCAAAGTCTCAAACACAGAAGACAGCAACTTTTCCATGTCAGGGAGCCGCATATCCTTGTCCGAGGAGTAACCAGGCTCACTGTCATAGCCGACTGACCGATCCCCTGAGGAAGTGGAGTCCCTAAACAACTCTCCTTCCTCCATGGAGTCCCGACCGCCACGCAGCACCTAAAATGGCGCCGAGAGCGCAGGAAGGGACGCGGAGCCCCGCACCACTTGCCTCAAACGCCGCTCCCGGCCCCCCGCCCCCTCACAGCCTCAAGATGGAGGGGAAGAGGTGAGGGAACGAGGGAAGGTGAGTATCCACACAGCTGCCAGCAACAACAAAGTATGAGGTAAAAGTGAAGTAAAAAGCACAACATGACAATAAAGCATGTGGGCACAGATAAGGGCATAACCCCGGGCAATTTTCCACACAGCTGCCAGCAACAACAAAGTCTGAGGTAAAAATGAAGTAAAAGTGAAGTAAAAAGCACAACATATGACAATAAAATACACCCGTCAGCCGCAGCTGGGAGGCAGAAGTGGGTCCACGGGGACGGTGGTAATAGGGGAGCAGTGGCCGACAGGCTTAAAATGCCCCGCTCAGCTGCAATATCCAGAGAGAGTATTCCAGACGATCCTAGCAGCAGCTTACTGCAAGAGAACTCTGGGGTTTCTATGGAGACTGATCCCTTTTATAGGAGGCCGGGAGGAGTTACAGCTTTGTATCTTGCAGTGACTTCCCACACGTATATGGATAACTGGGCCTGGACCGAACACAGGGAAAATTGTATCGTCATACGTGTATCGCGATACGTATCGTAACGTCAGATTCTTGCCAGTTCACACCCCTAGTATTGTGCCTTCAATACATTTGAGGTTTGGTGGATATTTGGTTTTGTATGATTTTGCAACACCGAACTGTTTGTCTGAAGCAGATCTACACACCAACTTTCTAGGCATTCCTAATCAGCTTAACACTTTTAACACATTTAAGGGAGTGTAAGCAAAAAATTGCTTATGCTTTCATTTCGGTAGGCCATAATTTTAAATTTTTTCTTTTAGGTTGAACAAGAAAAGCTAGCATCTTTGAAAAAGCATGATGATGATAGAGATAGAAGAGACAAAGATGACCGAGACAAAAGAGATCGGTCTCGAACACCAAGAAAGTAAGATTCAATTCACTTTTTTTCTCTTCTGCATATTAAGCATTCCAAGTGTTTTTTTTTTTTTTTTTTTTTTTTAATACTAAAATATATTTTTGGGGGCAGAGATGTCATTGCATGCTTATGCACACATAGGAAAAAAGAAATAAAATGTACACATCCTTACCTCTAGACCACGACTGTGATGTTTAGCCACACAAGACAGGCTGTCTGGAGCTTGGCATTTTGCTATAAGCAGCCTACACAGAAAAAGGAACAGCACACTCATACACTGAATCACCAGCTGCTAGAGGGAATGAATGTAACAATGTATCATTGGAAGTCAATGACCTCAGCTGCTACAGAGCATTGCAACAGTGGTCAACAATGTTGATACAATGTCCTTCAGCTAGATTCACATCCTCCTCACATAACTCCCCGGAACGCCCATAAAGCTTACCTTAACCATGGGAAACCAGTGCCACGATTGGCTGCACGGTGCTCATGTGTTTAGTGAGTGCTGCCATTGTTTTCGCCGCCAGAATGGCCTGCCCATGTGAGCGTCATTTGGCCGATCGCAGAGCTGCGTTCCCTTGGTTAAAGTCAAGCTTTACAGACTTACTGGGGGGTTAGTTGTGGTGGGGGGCTCCAGCATTTTGGATGCCCCTGTCAGACTCGGTCTCATGGCTGCAGTACCCGCCCTGGCACAGATGTTGATCCGCTTTCAGTTTTATAACTGGAATTGAAAATGGTGGTCATTGTAAACCATTGTAAACCAAGAATAAAAGTTCTGAATTGAATATTTGATCTTATGTTCCTGGCCTCATTGCAGCAATGTATCGTAGAAAATATTACTTTTGCGGGTGACTAGAAATGGTGCTTAAGCTATTTAGTAGCAGATGTTGACATGTTTTAAGCAAAATTTATTTTAGGGGGCGAATATATTAGATAAGGAAAGCATTTTTCAATCTAAAATATTTGGCTGATATAGGTAAAATATCCTATTTTCAGGCGCAAATCTAGGTCATCTTCGCCACGGAGAAGATCACCAAGTCGTAGGGAACGGAAGAGAAGCCACTCTCATTCACCCAGACACAAAACTAAAAGTCCAAGTCCCTCTCCAATGTTTGAGAAGCAGGAAATGGAAATTCAGGAACCAGAACCCTCTTTGAATGTAAAGGAACCCTCTGTGCAGGAGGCAACCTCATCAAGGTAACAGACTTGCCAAGCTAAACTTTAGGAAGTGCATTTAAGGTGTTACTCTAATATAGGGTTGTATTATCTTTCTTATGGTCAATATCTAGGGCACACGGGCAACAAATTATATTTACAATAACACAGGGATAGGGTTATGCTTGCTACTTTTTATATCTGGCCTGGAGATAGATCTATCTATCATAGTAGTTCAAAGAAACTAAAGAAATCTACCTTTTTTTTGTTATCCAGAAATGGCACACCATGTTTCCTCTGCTTCATACCCTTGTTAATGAATGTTTACTTTATTGCTAGCACTTGTCAGGGAAACTAATCTGACTACTCTGCAGCTCTTTCCTATCTGCTGGCTAAAAATGTGTGATTATGAAACCTGATCCCTGCTACAGGGTCAAGGGGGAGGGTTCTCCCCAGGCTCCAAATCTACCCCATTGTGTCAAGTTACATAGTCACAGGTATTTAGGCTGTTCCAGTTTAGGGCTGCCCCCATTTTGACAGAGGGGCTTTTTCAGGTTCCTTCAATAAATCTGAGCTTTTAGACCAGGGGTGTCAAACTCATTTTCACCAAGGTCCACATCCAGCATTCTGTTTGCCTTCAAAGAACCGGATAATAAAAATGCACCTCAATCAGGATTTTTTTTTTTGGCCCAGGACAGGTGCTGAATTATTTTGCCCAGGACAGCCCCACAATAATTTTTTTTCCCACCCTACCTAGCAGTAGCTTGCAATAACCCCTGCAGTAGCTGTAGCGCCCTGTGCTGTGGCAGTTAAGTTGGGGGATGTTAGGTGGGAGATGCTACTCCCTTCTCCACCTGTATCCAAGATGGCATTTGCTCAGCAAGGCTGGTTCAGCAGTGAGGAAAGGCTTTTTATGGTCCCCAACAAAAAACAGTCCAGTCGAGTTCCAAAATGATCACGTGCTGGTTACCAATGCCACACGCAACGGGTCAGTGAGTCTCTGACCTGACGGATGCCCAACTCCACGTGATTTGGTGATATCCATCTTTATCTAACCTTGGCTGCCCCTACCCCCCCCCCCCCCCTTTGCACTGTTCCTTTCACTGTTTTCATTGTTGTAACTACCCCGGTTTGAGGGGTGTTTGTGTGTGGACTTTTGCCCCAACAGTACCTCCGCTGCTGTATAATTGCACTTTTAGGATTAGCCATGGACATTTGAATGCAATTTCTTTTTGAATTTTTGCTTACTTTGGCAGCCTATTATAATAATTTTGCCTATATTGTTGCAAGTTACATTTAAAGCTGCTTTGGGCATACTGTCAGTCATGTTTAATAGTGTTTTGTCTATATTATAACTAACAATAAACTTGTGTGTAAATTTTACTTACATGGAATGCGGCAGTATAATAGTGAAGTTCTTCCTCTCTCAGAACTGCTATAGCCAGGACTTCAGAAAGATGGCTGCTCCCATCAGTGAGGATACTGGCAGCTGGTACTAGAAATGCTGCTAGCTGCTGCCAGTGTCATCACTCAGGGGAGCAGCCATCTTTTCAAAACTCCGGGCATGACCATTTTGAAAGAGAAAAAAAATGCTGACCTGATTACCGGCTCAGGCAAGTTACTGCCGCTTCCTGCTTATGCTTTTTAGATGAAGTTTGGGAACCTGAACTTGAAGGTTTGGGTCCGCCCAAAACCATCAGTGTATGTTATAGGATTCACTTTGGGTAGTGTTTGGTACTCATTCCTGGGCTTGTGCTTTGCAAAGCCTGCTGGTGAGGTTAAAGTCCATTGGTATCATCTCAGTTGCTTCATAATTTGCCTTAGAGACATGAGAACCATTGCTCAATATTCTGACCTGGACAGAGAAGCAGGTTCTAGTCTTCTCCAGTCTTGACCTGGACACCCTAACATATACCCTAGAAGTAATTGTTAAACCACCCTGACCTGTCCTAAATAGTCTCTTCCAGAGGATTAACCAAGTGCATACTGAAATATTAACTTTTGTTTTCCTCTACACTTTAGTGATATAATTAAAGCTTCCAGCGCAGACTTTGTGGCAGATACAAAAGAAACCTCACCTGAGCCTATTCCCCGAAAACTGAAGGAGAAAGAGAGACATCGGCACCGGTCTCGTTCACGATCCAAATCAAAGTCCAAGTCTCGTTCCCCTTCAAGAACACGAAGACGTCATCGGTCAAGATCTCGGTATTAAAATCCATTATTTTTTTATTTCCTTTTTTATTTTTAATTTAGGGTGTGGTGTGCATTGCCAATAGTGTTTTTGCCCTTATTCTCGTGTTTTTTCTGTAGATATTTGCATTTTTTTTCTCCTCTCCATTTTGGGAAGTACTTAAATAGTAATATCCTCCTCTTGCTAGGAGAGGTCTGATAGTGCTGGAGATTCTTTCAAAGCTGAATCCCTCTTGGCTCTTCCTGTGCTGGCAAACCACCCATTTCCAGTCTTGTTCTTCAGCAGGAGGGGTACCGTTTTCTCATGGGTCTTTTTGCTTTGAGCATTTTTATTTTATTACTTTTGCATCCTTTCACTTTACCCTGATTTTCCCTTGTGCTCCATGACCGCCTAAAAAATGTATAATCCTGTCTCGAAAAGACAGGAAATTATGCCATGAATTCAAGCTCCATTTTCCCCAAACCCATCTTATTCCTCTACTTTCCAGGAAAAGTTACTCTACCATTCTCCCTTTGGATCAGGCAGGGGAACCTAAGTTGTGATCCAGTGGAGCTTGTGGGAACATGTGTGTGGGATGCCCCAATGTCCAACCCAGTGAAGTGGCTAGCTGACATTTTAAATTAAAACAATGTAAAAAATGTTAATATTCTCCAACAGATAAAAGTAAACAGATGGACATGTGAAAATGTTCTTTTAATTTTGTATATTTTGCACACTAATAGTTGCCCAATAGCCATTTTCCTAAGCTAGCCAAATCCTCACTTGTGTTTTATAGTTTATTAAAAATTTATATTGACCGCATATTGTAGTTCTATAATTAAAAGTAATCCTCAAATACAATGCCTAATGTGCGCACAGTGTATAAAAAATTGGCAGTACATTGAAACCATAAAACTGTGTGCAATATCAATGATTTTTACTAATACACATATCCCAAAAGTACAAATCTTGAATACACCAAATTAGAACTTGGCAAGTATGCCCTTATCCCTAGCCCCATGGGTTCTTATGGTAATATGTTGATTCAACTAAAGACACATTACATCTTACAAATAAAATACCATTTTGTGAATACTCACCTTGTAAAATGGGTATTGTAAGTATGTCACACACCCCGCTTCAAGATATTCATAACCTGTGGGTAATACTGAACCTATAGAGGGCGAACTGCAGAGATGATAGGAAGAAAGCCCCTCCCGGTCCATAAATACCTGGGACCTCCCACTCATTACCCAGTATAAAGAAAGCAGTAAGGTAAGGGACCAGGAAGAGCCAAATATAAGTCATAACAACGCAAAGTTCACAATATGAAGGATCCAGAATACAAAAGGGCGGGGTGTGTGACATACTTACAATACCCATTTTACAAGGTGAGTATTCACAAAATGGTATTATTCTAAGTATGTCACACACCCCGCTTCAAGATATTCATAACCTGTGGGACATCCAATAGCAGTGTCCATAAGGGGTGGGGATCCAAAACAAGGCATAAAGCACAACTTAAACCACTGCAGCCTGCAGAACTTTGCGGCCAAAAACAGCATCCGCTGAGGCCCGACCATCAACCTTGTAAAACTTGGAAAAGGTGTGAACAGAAGACCAGGTAGCAGCCTTACAAACTTGCTCAACAGAGGCCTGGTGCTGAAAAGCCCAGGAAGCCCCAACCGCACGAGTAGAATGAGCCGTAACACGAAAAGGGGGATTCCTCCCCTTAGCAGAATAAGCCCCAACAATGGCCTGACGAATCCACTTACTGATGGAAGACTTGGCGGGCGCCAAACCTTTCTTGGGCCCGGAGGGCACCACAAAGAAGGCATCAGTCTTGCGAAAGGAAGACGTTACCACCAAATAGTACTTCACAACGCGAACCACATCCAAGGAATGCAGAGCCCTCTCCTTGTCTGCTGGGATTAGGACACAGAGAGGGCAGAACAATATCCTGATTTAGATGAAAAGCAGAAACCACCTGAGGAAGGAAATCCGTCTTGAAACGGAAAACCACCTTGTCCTGATGTCTTTCAAAATGCGGAGCTTGAATAGACAGAGCCGCCAACTCAGAAACACGCCTAACAGAAGTGATAGCTACCAAAAAGGCCACCACCTGCGTAAGGGAAGACAAGGCAATATCATGCAAAGGCTCAAAAGGAGGACCCTGCAGAGCAGAAAGAACCAAAGTCAAATCCCAAACCGGAATCAGAGGCTTCCTGGGAGGCCGCACATGCGTAACCCCCTGGAAAAAGGTCTTAACCAACGGATGAAGAGCAAAAGATCTTTGGAAAAACACCGCCAAAGCAGACACCTGCCCCTTCAGAGTACTGAGTTGGAGCCCTAGATCCAAACCATGTTGCAGGAATTCCAAGATTCTAGAAATAGAGAATTCCCTACAAGGGAAGGCCCTAGTCTCACACCAATCAATATAAGACCTCCAAGTCCTATAGTAAACGGAAGAAGAAGACCTCTTCCTAGCGCTAATAAGAGTTCGAATCACAGCATCAGAAAGACCTTCCTCCTTCAAGATGGAGGTTTCAGCAGCCACTCCGTCAAAGCCAGCGTTGGTAAATTGGGGTAACGTAGATGACCCTGTGTGAGCAGATCTGGCAGCAGGGGCAGAACGAACTGATCTTCTGCTAACCTTACCACGTCTGCGAACCAAACCTGTCTTGGCCACCTTGGGGCCACCAGAATTGCTGATGCTCCCTCCAGAGCTAGCTTGCGCACTACTCTGGCCACCATGGGAAACGGAGGGAACAGGTACAGAAACCCCAGATCCCTCCAGTTCAGAGACATGGCGTCCTGTGGGTCAGTGGGTCCTTCGCCAGAGACACAAATGCCGGAAGTTTGTGATTGTGACGGGAGGCAAAGAGGTCCACCACCGGTGACCCCCACCTGAGACAAATTGAGTGAAAAACCTTGGGACTGAGAGACCATTCCCCCTTGTGGGCTGACAACCTGCTCAGAGAGTCCGCCTCCGTGTTCTCCAATCCCGGAATGTAGACCGCCGAGATGCATGGGACGTGGCTCTCCGCCCAGTCCAGAATCGGAGACACTTCCCTGAGGGCACTCCTGCTGCGTGTCCCTCCCTGGTGATTGATGTAGGCAACCGCCGTCCGATTGTCCGACCGGACCTGAACCGGCAGGCCCCGCAGGTGATGAGTCAAACGACAAAGAACCATCCTGATGGCTCTCAATTCCAGAACATTGATAGGCTTGTGGGCTTCCAGGGGTCCCCACAAACCCTGAAATTGCAGATCCTTCCAGAAGCCCCCCCATCCTGAAAGGCTGGCATCCGTGGTGACCACCTCCCAACGAGGAGTCTGAAAGGATCTGCCCTTCAACAGATTGGCTGAGTTCAGCCACCACCGAAGCGAGCGGCGAACTCGGGGAGACATCAGAAAGGATTGATCCAGCGACTGAGGAGACCTGTCCCAGACAGCCAATAGATGGAGCTGTAGCGTCCTTGTGTGAAACTGAGCAAAGGGAACTGCCTCGAAGGAGGCCACCATCAATCCCACCAGTCTCATCCCTAGCCGGATGGTCGGCCGAGGAATGGACACGAGCAACCGAATCAACTCCTGAATCAAAAGAACCTTGGATTGAGGAAGGAACACTCTGGCCTGATCTGTATCCAGAGACATTCCCAGAAAGGATACTATCCTGGACGGGTAAAGGGAGGACTTGGGGTAGTTGATCACCCAGCCGAACCTCTCCAGAGTGGATATTACCGTCCTGGTGTCCGATTCCGCTTGGCTGAATGACGATGCCATGATGAGGAGATCGTCCAGATATGGCACTATGCGAATTCCCTGCGCTCTGAGGAGAGCCATCACCCCAGCAAGCACCTTGGTGAAAACCCTTGTAGCTGTGGTGAGACCAAAAGGAAGAGCTACAAACTGAAAGTGCCGATCCTCCACCACGAACCTGAGAAATCTCTGGTGCGCGGGAAAAATTGGAACATGGAGGTAAGCGTCCTTGATGTCTATAGACGTCATGAAGTCCCCCTGACGAAGAGAGTGGATAGCTGAACGCAGCGTTTCCATGCGAAATTTTCGCAGCCTGACAAACCTGTTGAGAATCTTCAGATCCAGGATGGGTCGGACAGAGCCATCCTTTTTGGGGACCGTGAACAGATTTGAGTAAAAACCCTGACCCCGGTCTAATGGGGGCACTGGACAAATGACCGCCATTTCCAGAAGACTCGATACCGCCGCCCGGGCGCCCCCTCATTGCTGAGCAGGCTTGGCCGCGGGTTTGGGTTTAGAGCCCCAATTGTATCCTGAACGGGCATGACCTCTGCCCCTATTCCAGGAATCTCCTCTTGTGGAAGGGAAGGCAAAACCCCTTCCCGCTCTGGATCCCCGAAAGGAAGGAGTGAAAGAAGCCGCTCCTCGAAGGTGACGTCGTTGCTTCTAGCGTTGAGGTAACTTACCACCTTTAGCTACAGAATCCAATTTGTCTCCAAAAAGCCGTAACCCCACGAAGGGAAGAGACGTCAGTGACTTCTTAGACCCAAAATCAGCCGCCCGCTGGCGCAGCCAAACTGAACGCCTGATAGTCACCATCAGAGCAGAAGCTCTGCTACTCATCATCGAGGAATCATCCAAAGCGGCTAACATGAAGGACAAAAACAACTCACATCGTTTAAGTCCAAGAAATTCGTCACTGTCCGGATCCAAACCGGAAGAGGATAACAAGTCCCTGACCACCGTCCTGGTAGCCACCACCAACAGCGATGAGGCACAAACAGGCCGTATGGCTGCCCCAATACTGGCAAAACCATGACAAGCCATCTGGTCAATGCGTTTATCCTCACCATCTTTAAGAGAGGAACAATCGGGGTTATTCAAAACGGCTGAGTTGGATAACCCCAAAATTGGTGCGTCCACCTCGGGAGGGGACGCCCAGCGCTTAACCGTATCCACAGGGAAAGGATATCTTTTATCCCAACTCTGAGGAATGCCTGGGAGCCGAGCCGGCCTCTCCCATTCCTTAGAAATAATTTTATCAAAATGCTTTTGATTAGGAAATTCCAAACGCGGCCTGGATTCCTCGTAAAACTACCCTTGTTGTTGAGGAGCAGCCGCTGGAGGAGAAATAGCCAGAACCTCAAACATCTGAACCAGAACATTAGGAGTATCCGAAGAACTCCCTGACCCCCGTTCGGAATCAGCGCCAACAAATTGCTGATCATCGGAATCAGCGCCAACAAATTGCTGATCATCAGAATCAGCGCCAACAAATTGCTGATCATCAGAATTATCCGATTCCTCAAATAACTCCCTTTCCTCCGGTGGAGAGTAATCTGACCAATCCAGACCATCCACATCATCATATTCAAATGCCGGTGTGACACGGGACAAAATGGGAGGGGGAGGGGATGAAGCCGACGGTGCTGACCCAGAATCCTGGGGTCCGGACTGCCGTGTAATAGTCTGCTGTGCACATGATATACATAGAAAAAAGTCATCCCCTGTTAGGGATACCCCACAACTCATACACTTCCGAGATTGTCCCGAGGGGAGCCCGGAATCCTGGGATGCCTCCATAAGGTGAACTTGTAGTAAGTAGCTATGACCAAGGGAATTACGCTAATAAGCAACCCGGGATGCCCTTTTAATGTCCAAGTGGGAGGATTTGTAAAGGATAATTAAAATACCCAGGGACCCTAGGACTGGGAGAAACCCCCTAAATATCCCTGAAGATTCCACCTGAAAGACACAAATAGACTAAATGAGTGATAAGGACGGCTAGTTTCAGAAAGAAGGGGGGAAGGGGCCCACAGGGCCACTCACAGTGCCTTCGGTGTCTGGATGCTGTGTCCTCACAAGCCGTGAGGTGAAGACAGAGCGGAAGAAGGGGGGCGTGGCCAGCGCACACCGCGCGTTTGTCCTGCTCCACCCCCCTTCCTGAAGCCAGTTGTGAGGAGCGAGCTCCTCAGCAGTGCCAGAGGTAGAGGGGGCGGGACGCGCCGAAAGTCCGGCCCCAAACTAGACGCGTGAGGGGAGAAGCTCCGGTCAAGAGGTAGCAAGCGGTAGCGGCCCGCAGAGACATGCGGGGCTGCTTCCCGCTCGAGCCACGCTACAAGAAGCGCCAAGTATAAGGGGAGCGGCCCTGCCCCCAACTGAAGTGCGTGAGGGGAGAAACTCCCCTCCGCACATCTGTGGTAAAAAATCAGCTGTTTTATTCATTTCACTGACAGACGCCGCGGCCGCCATTGCCGCCGCGGCGTCTGTCAGTGAAATGAATAAAACAGACAGTGAAAAAACACACATACACAATACATATACCTATTGTAACACCTAACACTAAAGAGGGGACCCCCGGCCCAAACTAGGGAGGTGGAAAGGGGCCAACCAGGAACTATTGCCAGTGGACAGGGCATCCCAAACCGGGGTCACCAACCCGGTGTAACCGCCTACCCTCTCATATAGGGTCTCGCGGCGGAGCATAGCTCCTGAGCACCTGAGGTGCTAATTTACCTTCGCTCGGACAGCAGCCAAGACTGGGAGGCATGTATATAAACGGGATCAAATAAAGAAGGGGTCTGAGCGAAAATAGATAACTGGCCGGGAGTAGTCCCGGCTACCTGAAATCCCCCTGTGCAAGGAGACCTCATCTTCTGACTTGCTCGCCGTCTGCAGAGATGAAGACTGGGTAGTGAGTGGGAGGTCCCAGGTATTTATGGACCGGGAGGGGCTTTCTTTCTTCCTATCATCTCTGCAGTTCGCCCTCTACAGGTCAGTATTACCCACAGGTTATGAATATCTTGAAGCGGGGTGTGAGACATACTTAGAATATATCGGTGAGTAATCCTACTGAAATGTAAACATTCTAAGAGATGACTTTCCTTAGAGTGGATTCCATAATTCTATTTTTTCGAACAGCTGGACCACAAGTCTCATTTCTTAGTAAACCTCGATTTGTCTCCTCTCCTCCTTCTTCTTTTTTTTTTTTCTAATTAATGCTTTTGAACAGTAATGTTAGGCCAGTGTAAAGTGCTCTACAATTTATCAGCCCACAAATAAAAAATCATAGGTTGACCTGATCTGTTTGAAAGTGATCTTTTGTTTCAGTTTTTTGGGCCCCTTGACTCCCAGATTTTGGTCCTGGCCCCCAGGTCACTCCTAATTCTTCAGCAGCCACATCCCTGCTACCATCTAACAGGTTGCATGCCCGCAGCGGCCATGCACAAATGCCTGGGTGGATACGCGCCCTGCTAAAAGTATGGCAGCCACGGCTCATGCATGCACCGTAGATCTTGCAGAAGGTGCGTTTACTGAGCTACCTGTGGGCTTTTACACAGTGGGGCATCCCGAGTCTGCCCCAGAGGGAGGGGAATCTGGTGTCTTAAAGACTCCAGGGCCATGTTTGGGCCCGTTTAACAAAGTGCTAAATTCCTGGTCTGCGTCTTGGTGGAGGTACAGAGGACTTGGCAAAGTGTTTTGTCTACAAGCACTATAGTTAATGATTTTTTTTTTTTTTCTTTTTTTAGATCTTATAGCCCAAGGAGAAGACCCAGCCCCAGACGTAGACCCTCACCAAGGAGGAGAAGTCCCCCTCGTCGCATGCCACCGCCACCCAGGCACAAAAGAAGTAGGAGCCCAGTGAGACGGTAAGTAATGTCAAACATAAATTTTTTTTTTTATTTCATCATGGTACTGAGCAATGTCTGAAGGCACTACCTCTGATGTTACAAACAAAGACACTATATATATATATATATATATATATATATATATATATATATATAATCTCGATATCGAGATAGATATTTATATCGAGAGAGAGAGAGATCTATATATATATCTATATATATATATATATATCTATCTATCTCTATATATATATATATATATATATATATATCTATCTATCTCTATATATATATATATATATATCTATATATATCTATCTATCTATCTATCTATCTATCTATATCTATCTATCTATCTATCTATCTATATCTATCTCTATATCTATCTCTATATCTATCTCTATATCTATCTCTATATCTATCTCTATATCTCTCTATATCTATCTCTATATCTATCTCTATATCTATCTATATCTATCTATATCTATCTCTATATATATCTATATCTATCTATCTATCTATCTATCTCTCTATATATATATATATATATATATATATATATATATATATATATATATATATATATATATATATATCTATCTCTATATATATATATATCTATCTCTATATATATATATATATATATATATATATATATCTATCTATCTATCTATCTCTATATATATATATCTATCTATCTATCTCTATATATATATATCTATCTATCTATCTCTCTATATATATATATATCTATCTATCTATCTCTCTATATATATATATATATATATATATATATCTCTATCTATCTATCTCTCTATCTCTATATATATATATATATATATATATATATATATCTATATATATATATATATATATATATCTATCTATCTATCTATCTCTATATATATATATCTATCTATCTATCTCTATATATATATATATATATATATCTATCTCTATATATATATATATATATATATATATATATATATATATCTATCTATCTCTCTATATATATATATATATATATATATATATATATATATATATATATATCTATCTATCTATCTATCTATCTATCTATCTATCTATCTATCTCTCTATATATATATATCTATCTATCTATCTCTCTATATATATATATCTATCTATCTATCTCTCTATATATATATATCTATCTATCTATCTCTCTATATATATATATATATATCTATCTCTCTATATATATATATATATATATATATCTATCTCTATATCTCTATATCTCGTATTTTTCGCCCTATAAGACGCACTTATTTTTCCCCAAAAGTGGGGGGAAAATGTCAGTGCGCCTTATCGGGCGAATGTAAAAAAAAAAAAAAAAAAAATTAAAAAAAAAAAAACTCACCCGTCCCCGGCGCTCCCGCGTTGTCTGGCACACTGCGAGAGGCCAGAGGAGCGGCGGGGGCTCTGTCCCGGCCCCGCCGCTGCGATCGCTGTCTTTTCAGGCAGCGATGACAGCGGCGGGGCCAGAGACAGAGCCCCTGCCGCTCCTCCATCTGCTGCCGGGCTCAGAGCACATGCGAGCACGAAGGTCCCGGCAGTGGGTGGGCGTGGCCTGCACCGGCGCAGGCCACGCCCACCCGCTGCCCGGACCTTCGTGAATGCATGTGGGGGAGCAGATGGAGGAGCGGCAGGGGCTCTGTCTCTGGCCCCGCCGCTGTCATCGCTGCCTGAAAAGACAGCGATCGCAGCGGCGGGGCCGGGACAGAGCCAGCTCGTGAATGGGGTGGGCGTGGCCTGCTGCGGCGCAGGCCACGCCCACCCCATTCACGGAGCCGGCTGCTCAGCGCAGCGGTGTCAGCGGACAGGTGAGTTTAAGTTTTTTTTTTTTTTTTTTTTTTACTATGGCGCCTGCCTGTACTAATGGGGGGAGGGGGGTGGGAATGGGGGGAGAGGGGCCACACTGCCTATTCTAATGGGGGGAGAGGGGCCACACAGCCTATACTAATGGGGGGAGGGGGGGAGAAGGGCCACACTGCCTATGGGAATGGGGGGATGGGGATGCCACACAGCCTTTGGGAATGGGGGGAGGGGTATGCCACACAGCCTATGGGAATGGGGGGATGGGGATGCCACACAGCCTATGGGAATGGGGGGATACCACACAGCCTTTGGGAATGGGGGGAGGGGTATGCCACACAGCCTATGGGAATGGAGGGATGGGGATACCACACAGCCTATGGGAATGGGGGGATGGGGATGCCACACAGCCTATGGGAATGGGGAGAGGGGGATGCCACACAGCCTATGGGAATGGGAGGGAGAATGCCACACAGCCTATGGGAATGGGGGGATGGGGATGCCACACAGCCTATGGGAATGGGGGGATGGGGATGCCACACAGCCTATGGGAATGGGGGGATGGGGATGCCACACAGCCTTTGGGAATGGGGGGAGGGGTATGCCACACAGCCTATGGGAATGGAGGGATGGGGATACCACACAGCTTATGGGAATGGGAGGAGGGGGGTGCCACACAGCCTATGGGAATGGGGGGAGGGGTATGCCACACAGCCTATGGGAATGGGGGGATGGGGATGCCACACAGCCTATGGGAATGGGGGGATGCCACACAGCCTTTGGGAATGGGGGGAGGGGTATGCCACACAGCCTATGGGAATGGAGGGATGGGGATACCACACAGCCTATGGGAATGGGGGGAGGGGTATGCCACACAGCCTATGGGAATGGAGGGATGGGGATACCACACAGCCTATGGGAATGTGGGGAGAGGGGGATGCCACACAGCCAATGGGTATATGGGGAATGGGAGGGGGGGATGCCACACTGGATATACGGGGAATGGGGTGGGGGCATGCTACACTGTCTATGGAATGGGGGCATCCCACACTGCCTATGGGAATTGGATAGGGGAATGCCACACTGTCTGTAATGGTGCGTTTTTGGTTTAAAATTTTTTTTTCTTATTTTCTTCCCCCAAATCCTAGGTGCGTCTTATGGGCAGGTGCGTCTTATAGGGCGAAAAATACGGTATATCTATATATATATATCTATCTATCTATCTATCTATCTATCTATCTATCTATCTATATATATATCTATCTATCTATCTATATATATATCTATCTATCTATATATATATCTATCTATCTATATCTATCTATCTATCTATATATATCTATCTATCTATCTATATATATATCTATCTATCTATATATATATCTATCTATCTATATATATATCTATCTATCTATCTATATCTATCTATCTATCTATATATATCTATCTATCTATATATATCTATCTATCTATATATATCTATCTATCTATATATATCTATCTATCTATATATATCTATCTATCTATATATATCTATCTATCTATATATATCTATCTATCTATATATATCTATCTATCTATATATATCTATCTATCTATATATATCTATCTATCTATATATATCTATCTCTATATATATCTCTATATATATCTCTATATATATCTCTATATATATCTATATATATATATATATATATATATATATATATATATATATATATATATATATATATATATATATATATATATATATATATATAATCTATATATCCCACATCCCACTTGTCTGCAAGCCTGTTGGTAGCAAGGTTGCATGACTTTTCACAAAGGGGGTTCAAAAAATCTCGTAGCACATGGCTAAGCTGGATGGCCTGTACACCTCACAACAATATATAAACCCTTCTGTAAACTATGCTGTAGTAGTATTTCTCTTGCATCACCAAATGACTTTAAGGACATACAAGTGTGCAAAACGGTCCTTTTCTTTAGTGCCTGCTGAAAGCAACCTGGGTTATAAACTTAAAGCTGACCAAAACCCACATTTTTAACTAGCATCCGATGAATTGCTCCCCCCTCCCCCCATGAAGAGGACCTTTTGCCAATTTTAATGCTTCCTCTTCCCTCTAATCCCATATAATGCTGCCTGTTTTAGCTATAAAGCTCCGCCTCCTCCATTCATTGCCACTGTTGTGTGTGGCAGTGATGTCATTGGCACACCTAGGCGATGACTGATCACCTGCAATCCTACAAAGGGACAGCAAAAGTGTTCCAGGACGATTTGAAAATTGCAAATATCCATTTCTAGTTCTACACCCTAAGAAGGGAGTATCGGCAGGGGCTATGGTCAAATGTATTTCACAAATTTGGTGGGTTTTGGTCCGCTTTAATGGAGGTGTTTTGCAAAATGTGTAATATTAAACATCTTTATAAACACGTTGGCTAATCAGAGGAGGAGTCAATTATAAGCCAGAACTGAAACTTCCACCAAGCTTGTTTTCTTCTCCTGGTAGTCGTAAAATCTAGGGGTGACACAACCTGTCACCCCTGATTTCTCTTCCTTTAATTAAAGTGGACCAGCAGGCGCTTTATCCTGCATGTCTTTATGCAGAACCCGTCGGGATTCTGCATAAAGTACACAGGTGCCCTCTTTTAGATTCCAGGCCAGCTGCACAGGTTGATTGGTCCACTTAAAAAGAAACAAACAAGCTTGGCTGGATATTTCTTGATTCTAGGTGTATAAGTGAACCCCTCCTAGCATATTTATATGGAATTTTCTATCATTCAGCCTTTTTTTTCAGGGTCATCCTCCTTTAACTCTAAATGTAAAAATGTTTGGCAAGTGTTATGGTATTTCCTTGTTGTCCTGTAGGGTGCCCCCATTCTTCATTGATTACACTTTGGGCAGCACTCTTTGGGCAGCTCTGACTCCCATTCAGATAGGCAGAGAACTTGGGTCAGGCAGTCATGGGCTCGTTGGACTTGGACATAATCTTGGCTAAAATCCTGGATCAGATGCTTATCCAGCATAAGCTGTGGCTCATGACTGACTGGCATGAGTGATCTGTATAGAACTATTGCATCCTTTTCTTTCAGGGGCAGGGGGTTGTTTGGACAGGATTTGTTTCATACCACTAGAAACATGTGCAAGGCAAAAGTGGCTTCTGTCTCAAGGGGAGCAGTTTTGGCATACTTTCTCTTTGGGTTCTCATCCTAACAAAATGTATCCAGTCTCCCAACTAACCCCTGTTCTCTATTGACCACCCCTGAAATTCTAGAGGTCATCATCAGGTTACCCCTTGTCTTTTTTTGTCTCTCAGTGTGAGGGTTTGACCCCTATGCTTGTTCCCAAAATAGACTTGGGAAGCAACTCATGAGGGAGGGTAATGCCTCATCAGGATGTAACTTCGAATTTTACACCAGAGGCCTGTGTTCCTGTACTTCCTCAGGAAGATCCTCCATGTGAAGCATTATTTAGTACAGGGGCAACAGATGTTATCCTTTGGGTGTCCTTTGGCAGCATTTAAAAGCAGTTGTGCCTGGGACTGACCTCGCCTGCCCTATCTGCCCAGGACCTGGATCATACCATTCTCCTGGGTACACCTGTCCTCCATGTTTGATCGCTCTGGATTATTGATGCATCCTGCCTTTGCACCTCCGATGCTCTCTGCTGCATTATAAATGTACTTATTCTTAGTATACAGTACGTCCTGCTCCAGATAGATTACTTACACTTGCTTTATCCTCCGCCAGATGGCGCTGCACTGCAGAGACATGTAAAACGGGCTCCTCTCGGCCCCTCAAATACCCGGGGACCTCCCACAAATCCCCAGATTTCTCTGCAGTGCTTACTGCGAAGATATGAAATTATCACTCTGTCGCAGGTGAGCGGGGCTATTACAGCCTGCGGCCCTGTTGGACTATTCCCACCCGTCCTTGATGTGATGTGCCTCCCAGCCTGGGCTGCGCTGGTCAGGTGAAGGTAGGCAGCACCATGTGTGCTTAAGGAGCGCTGCTCCACCGCAGTCCCCCACCAAAGGGTAGGCGGTATAGGCTGATGGTGAGCCTTTATGGGATGCCCCTCCCGCATTATTGTCCCATGCCCCGGTAGCAGTGGGCCCTGTACAAAGGGCTGCCATCCTCCCTCATTCTCCCCGTAGCCTTCGGGAGGAAAAGGGGGGGGTGTGTGGTAGAGCGTGTACCGTGATTCGTGTATATCGCCTATTGGTATGTGTGCTGGGACTAGTATGTGTGTCCTTTCCTTCATTGGATGCCCCGCACCGGGCGGCGGCGTTGCCTCAGACGCACCTGCGTCCTCATTGGCTGCTTGTCTGTGGACTTCGCGCTCTTCGGGGGGGCGGGGCCTGGCTTGGAGCGCCCTGCGTCACGACCCGCTCTGGCCCGCCTTTCGAGATTCTTTTGGCGCCTTTCCCTGTACAGTCGCGCGCGTGTGTAACGGTTCCCCCTCCCGCGGTCTGTAAGTGCCCTCGCGGGCGACTTTAATACTCATTTTCTGTGTATGACTGACACCCCTTCTTCTCATTGTCTTTCAGACCGGTGAATCCAGTGGCTTCGCCCGGCCCGGTGTATTTGTAGTTGGGCCTAGTATAAGTACTCCCACTTCCCTAGCGGGTCATTGGGGCATCCAGGGTTGCTTTATAGCGTCAATCCCTACTGGCATATTGTGCCTAATAATCACCATATGGAGGCATCCCAGGATATTGGCCCACGGCCAGTTAGATCTTAGGATATAACTGGCCGTGAGAAAGAGTTCACGTTTGAACTCGAAACGCGTTGGTCCGGGCCCGGGAGGATCACCTTAGCTTCAGAGATCAGTAAGCACTTGTTTGAATATGTGTAACCTTAGCTACCTCTCCTATATGGAATACTCCTGAATACTTTTTGCACAGTTTTTTTACTTGATATGGAAGCACTGGCACTTTAAAGGGATGAATTTGGATAGGAGTGTTTTGATCTTTTGATATGTTGATTGGGGATTAATTTATGTATAGAGTGTACTGGTGTAGTGTATATAGTATATTGTTTATTAATGGTTAATTTAGTTATATTTAATCACTGTAGTGCACATTCATGTTTTAATATATAGAGCAGGTGCGCCCCCCGGTGTCTGAAATATGCTTATGGCCTGAACTTAGTGTTTTTAATATGGTTTTAAATTTGTAAAATAGCTTGGGTCTCACCCCCATTGAATTACATACAAGCGGGAATTCTCAACCTGATGTGTCTGCTAGACTGGCCAGTGTTGAAAGATTGATCGCTAATACCTTAGCGCGTAAGGCCTCCGCTAAAAACCGTCACTTAACTCCTGATGCCACTCCGTCTTCTATGGAATCTGAGGAGTTGTTGCATCTGTATGGCTACGCCCCATCAGACGAAGGGGAGCTGCTTTATGACTCAGGGTCATCTGATGAGAGACTAAGTGGTCATGACGATTCTTGCTCTAACTCCTGGACCCCGGATGATTCTGACAGACTGCTGCTCCAAATATTTGAGGTTTTGTCTATCTCTCCCCCGGTTGCGGCTCCCAGGCAAAGGGGGGAGCTTTTCCATTCTGCTAAAGCTGGAATTCCTGAGCAAACCCATTTCAATAACCTCGTGCTTAAGGAGTGCGAACGTCCCAGTAGACTTCCCGGCATACCTAAGAGTTGGGACAGAAAGTATCCCTTTCCTGCTGACATTGGTCAAGTGCTGGTCATCACCCCCTGAGGTCGATGCTCCTATTCTAGGGTTGTCTAACACCTCTATTATGCACTCCCCTGACACTACTACGCTGCGGGATGCTGAGGACCGGCGCATTGACCAATTAGCGTGTCATGCCTTTGCGTTTGTGGGGGGCGCCTCTGCGCCCGGTTTGCGCCTCGGCCATTACGTCTGTGGCGCTCAGGACCCTGATCAGAAGTGTACTTGATGGGTCTGATGAAGGGCAACCTGATACATGTAATGCACTGTCTAACTGATACGAACTTTATCCTATCTGCCTTGGATGATGCCATTAGGATGTGTGCCAGAACCTCTGCCTTGGCGGTAGCTATACGCCGCGCGGTCTGGCTGCGCCAGTGGGCAGCTGACAATGCTGCTAAGAGGGCCCTTACTGGGCTTCCATTTAAGGGGCTACGACTGTTTGGATATCGCCTAGACCTTTTTGCTAAAGGAGGTAAGTTACCCCAGCGCAGGCGGCAGTCTCGGCCCTTTCGTGGCCAGGGGCCCCCTTCACTCCCCTACCGCGGTGCTAAGCAGGGCAAAGGGGTGTCCTTCGCGGGGGCTCGTACAGACCCCTGGCGCAGGAACAGTGGACGGCGCCTCCTGGGGCTCTAAACCAAAACACTCTCCCAAGCCTCCCCAGGCATGATGGGGCGCCCTCGCCCATCGGGGTGGGGGGGCGGCTACAGCACTTTGCGCACGTCTGGAGGCATCACGTCTCGGACAGGTGGATTCAGGAGGTAGTGTCCTCTGGCTACAAGATAGTTTGCTGAGATTTCCTAAGATTCGTCAAGTCCAGGAACCCCCAGGACTCTGCCTCAGCTCAGGTCTTGATGCAGGCCGTGCAAGGCCTTCTGGATATGGGGGTCATTTGCAGTGTCCCCTTAAGAGAAAGAGGCAAGGAGTTCTATTCCAACCTTTTCAGTCCCCAAAAAAGATGGGTCAGTCAGGCCCATTCTGGATTTAAAGATCCTCAACAAATTTGTCAGAAACAAGCGTTTTCGCATGGAAACTCTGTGCTTGGCCATTGGCTCCCTGCACCCAGGGGATCTCATGACGTCGGTGGACATCAAAGATGCTTACCTTCACATCCCTGTGTTCCCTGGACACCAAAGGTTTCTCAGATTCGCATGGAAGATCAACATTACCAATTTGTGGCCCTGCCCTTTGGTCTCACCTCAGCTCCCAGAGTGTTCACCAAAGTGCTGGCAGGGGTGATGTCTCTGGTGCGGTCAAGGGGCATACGCTTGCTACCCTACCTGGACGACATACTCATCACCTCTCGGTCTCTGCAACAGGCAGAGTTGGACACTCAGCTGGTGGTGTCCACCCTGGAGTCCTTCGGCTGGGTGATCAATCACCCCAAGTCCTCCCTGTCCCCTTCCTCAGTGACCCCATTCCTGGGAATGATTCTGGATACGATTCAGTCAAGGATATTCCTTCCTCAACAGAAGGTGGAAGCTCTAACTGCGCAGGTGAGGTTCCTGCTATCGTGCCCCCAGCCTTCCCTCAGGCAGGGAATGCAGTTGGTGGGCCTGATGGTGGCATGCTTCGAGGCGGTGCCCTTTGCTCAGTTCCATTTGAGGTCTCTTCAACTTCACCTTCTGTCAGTATGGGACAAGGATCCAAAGGATCTGTGTGCTTCCTCCCTCGGTCCGACGGTCCCTTTCCTGGTGGCTGGACCACAAGAACTTGATGGGAGGCAGATCCTTCCTGTCCCCCTCCTGGGAGACGGTCACCACGGATGCCAGTCTGTCAGGATGGGGGGGATTCTGGAAGTCCCTGCGGTTCCAGGGGAGGTGGGGCCCTCAGGAGGCCCACTTACCCATCAACATTCTGGAACTGCGGGCAATCAGGTTGGTACTGGAGCAGTTGACCAATCACCTGAGAGGTCTGTCTGTGCAGGTGCGCTCAGACAACAGGACGGCGGTTGCCTACATCAACCATCAGGGAGGGACCCGGAGCAGGAGGGCCCTCCAGGAGGTATCGCGGATTCTGACATGGGCAGAGGCCAATGTTCAATGCATTTCGGCTGTGTACATCCCAGGGGCAGAGAATCTACTGACAGACTCTCTGAGCAGGGGGACCTCTCGTCAGGGAGAGTGGTCCCTCTGTAACAGGGTATTCCAGTCCCTGTGTCACCATTGGGGTCTATCGGATGTGGATCTGTTTTGCATCCCGTCAAAATCACAAGCTCCAGGCTTTTGTCTCCCTGTCTCAGGCTCTTCTGGCCTTGGCCACAGATGCTCGGTCCATGTCATGGCGGGAATTTCGGCTCCCGTATGTCTTTCCTCCATTCTCCCTGGGCAGGGTACTGCGCAAGATTGCTCTGGAAAGGGTGCCAGTGATTCTGGTGGCCCCCAGGTGGCCAAGAAGAGTGTGGTTTGCAGATGTGGTGCAGATGGCAGATCAGTACGTCCTGCCAGCAGTGCCAGATCTGCTCACTCAGGGCTCCCTACGCTATCCCAATTTACAAACTCTGGCTTTGACGGCCTGGCTGCTGAAACCTCCATCTTGATGGAGAAGGGCTTGTCTGCCTCTCTGGTTGAGACCATGGTGAAGGCTAGGAAGAAGTCTTCATCTTCCATCTATTATAGGGTTTGGCGTGCTTACATTGACTGGTGTGAGTCTAGGTCTCTTCCCTGTCGGGAGTTCTCAGTTCCCAGGGTACTAGAGTTCTTACAACAAGGCTTGGAGTCTGGTCTCCAACTCACTACTTTGAAGGGTCATGTTTCTGCCCTGTCTGTTTTCTTTCAGAAGTCTTTTGCTCAACATTCCTTGGTCAGGACTTTCTTTCAAGGGGTTACTCATGTGCGTCCCCCACGAAAACCTATGGTCCCTGTTTGGGATTTGAATTTGGTCTTATCTGCCTTGCAGGGGGCTCCCTTCGAGCCTATTCAGGATGCTGCTTTGGCTGTACTTACCCTCAAGGTTGTCTTTCTGGTGGCTATTACTTCGGTCAGGTGTGTGTCTGAGCTGGCGGCTCTGTCTATCCAGCCCCCATACTATTCTAAGCATACAGTACGTCCTGCTCCATATATAATACTTACACGTGGGTAATCCTCCGCCAGAGGGCGCTGCTCACTGCAGACATGCAAAAACAGGCTCCTCCCGGCCCTTCATATACCCAGGGATCTCCCACAAATCCCCAGATTTCTCTGCAGTGCTGACTGCGAAGACATGTATCACTCTCTCGCAGGTGAGCGGGGCTTTTACAGCCTGCGGCCCTGCAGGACTATTACCATCCGTCCTCTTCAATAAGGATGTGCCTCCCAGCCTGGGCTGCGCTGGTCGGGTGAAGGTAGGCAGCACCTCGTGTGCTCACGGAGCTACGCTCCACCGCAATCCCCCACCATAGGGTAGGCGGTTTAGGCCGATGGTGAGCCTCCATTAGATGCCCCTCCCGCATTGTTGCCCGTGCCCCTCATTGCGATGAACCCTGGGTGCATGTTCGCTTTCTCCCTCGCTCCCTCCCGGAGCTCGGGGGGAAAAGAAAGGGGGGGGTATGTGTGTGGCGGTCCCAGCGTAATGTTATACACGTTTATGGCCATTGCCTTTTTCTTTAAACTTGGGTGTCAGTGCCGCGCTCCTTGCTCCACATAACCCTTGTCTGTTTGCCCGCGCGTGTGTCCTTTTCATTTACAAGAAGTGTGCAGCCCGGGCGGCAGCATCATTCTCTAGTTTTGAGAGCAATCTCCTTAAAGTGGACCAACACCCTGAGGTGATCGGCCCGGGAATCTATAAGATTCCCGGGCCGATCACCTCACACACCGCGGGACATTCGAGATCGGGATGTCCCGTGGGGTGTAAACCCCCCAAAACCCCCGAAAAGCCTTACCTCTCCAGCCGCTGCTTCCGCCGCCTCACTCGCGCTCCTCTAGACGTGCCCGCGCCGGCCGTCTCTGAATGGCCGGCGCGGGCGCGCACACGTCTAGAGTGACGCGCGGGAGGCGCCGACGGGCAAGCTGCTTGTACGTTGCTGTCAATCAGCTTGTACGAAGGCGCCGATTGGACGGCGCGGCCATGTGGGAGCGGGGAGAGGTGAGTTTTGGGGGCTTTCTGGGGGGTTTCACACAGCGGGGCACCCCCGATCGGGGTGCCCTGGGGAAGTGGACCAATACCCAGGATAGTCAAAATCCTGGGTGTTGGTCCACTTTAATTACACTCTGTATGTGTGTCCTATCCACTGCTGTCATTGACGTTGCGCTGGTTAGAGCTTCGCGCTCTTTGGGGGAGGCGGGGACTTGGCATGACGCGCCCCGGCCAGATCAGGCCCGCCCCTCGAGGTTCGCTTGGCGCCATTTTGACGGTCTTCGCGCGCGTGGTTGCGATCCGCCTCCTCCCTTGGTCATGTAAGTGCCCTCCTGGGCGTTTTTTGTTCCTATGATTTTTTATTCAGCTGCGCATGGCACTGACACCCCCCTCTTATCCTCTTTATGTCTTTCAGACGCCAAGATTTCTGTGGCTTCTCCCGGCCTGACACATATTATAGCGGGTTCACATAAAAAATTCTCCCACATTCCTAGCGGGTCTTGGGGCATCCAGGGTTGCCTATTGCATAAATCCCTGCGGGCATACTGCTCAGATAATCACCATATGGTGGCAACTCAGAATCATATACCCGGGGTCCCTCGGGGACAAGACCGGCTGTGTACAGTGTGTGGTCAGCCCCATGCTGATGCTGACAGAGCACGGGTCTGCGGACCGTGTGCTGAACAGGCACTGACCCTGCAATCAGGTTTGCCAGTGGCTGCACCTCGCTTCAATACACCTGTCTCCCCGAACCTAAATCTCACTCCTGATGAGTCTCACTCGAGCGGGGATGACCAGCACGTGCTGCGCAGTCTGCCTACGGCTGAGCAGGTGCTATCTAGTTTGGCAGAGCGCTTGGGCCCTGGAAAGAAGCGGTCCCTGACGCCTCCTGGTTCTCCGGTTCCTAATGATACTGATGAATCTGCTGCTATGCAGGACCTTGACCCTTCTGATGAAGGTGAGCTATTCTCCGATTCGGGCTCCTCGGATGAGATGCCCTGGAGCCGTGATGATTCTGGACCCGGTTCTTGGGGCCTGTGTGACACAGATGAACTACTTATTAAGATCTTTGAGGTTTTGTCAATCTCCCCACCTGGAGAGGCTCCCAAGCCTAAGAAGGAGAGTTTCCACACAGCGACGCCGCGCTTGGAATTCCTGGAACAGGAGCATTTCCAGAATCTTATATCCAAAGAATGGGAATCGCCTTGTAAACTTAAAGGGGTCCCAGGGGTCTGGGATTGGAAGTATCCTTTCCCTCCTGATGTGGTTAACTTTTGGTCAGCACCTCCCGTGGTGGATGCACCAATTATAGGGGTTACTAACCCCCCCCCCCCCCCCCTTCATGACTGCTCCTCATTACCGTACCCTTCGGGATGCTGTGGACCGGCGCATTGACAGACTGGCTGCCCACGCCTTTTCGTGTGCAGGGACGGCTCTGCGCCCGGTCTGTGCCGCGGCCATCACTGCGGTGGCTGCCAGGACCCGCATTAGAAAACTACTTGATCACCGACCTGAGGACCTCCCCTGAGAGGTCTTTAATGCACTCTCAGATTGTGAGGTGTTTGTGAGGTTTATCCTCTCAGCGCTGGATGACACCATTAAGATGTGTGCTTGAACCTCTGGCCTTGTGGTAGCTACTCGCCGCCTGGTCTGGCTGCAACAGTGGGGTGCTGACGATGATACGAAAAAGGCTCTCACTGGCCTCCCCTTCAGAGGACGGCGTCTATTTGGGGCCCGTTTGGACCTTTTTGGAAAAAAGGGTAAGGCACCCCTACGCAGAAGGCCGTCTCGGCCTCCTCTTGGCAGGGACACCCCTCCCCCTCCCTACGTTAGTGTCAAGCACGAACCTGAGGTGTGCTTCCAACTTTTCGGAGTGGATTACCACTCCAGGGTGGGCAGGCAACGCCCTGGGCCCTCTGGCAGGGCCAAGTCCAAATCTGCCAAGACCTCCCAAGCATGAAGGGACGCCCTCGCCCCTCTGGGCGAGGGGACTGCCACAGCCCCTGGCTCCTATCTGGGAGCGTATCGTCTCCTTCTGGTGGATCCAGGAGGTAGTTCCCCTGGAGACAGGATAGAAATTGCTGGGCGATCCCTCTCAGAGGTTGTCAGGGTGCTTCTAGCCCCTGTTTTCCCCTCAGGAGTTGGTGCAGGCCGTACTCGGCCTGCCGAGTCTGGGATCACTTGCAGGTTGCCCTTAGCAGGCTGGGGCTATGGCCTCTAAGTTGTCCTTCCTCTTTCCTTCAAAATGACGAGGCAGTTTGGGCCCTGCTGGCCTATGGTAGGATTGGCAATTCTACACTCACAGGTAGTCCCTGCATGATATCTCTGTCTTGGGACACAGGCGCCCTGTGCAAGGGTGGGCTTCTGGCCTCCTGTGGATATCTAGATCCCTTTAGTTTCCCCTGGGTCTTCTGAACACCAAGTCCATTACTAGTCAGGGTTGAAGGACCAACCCTGCGGATCGGGGCCTTGTTTTTGGCCTCTCTTCTGCTCCCAGGCTACTCGCCAAGGCGCGGATGGGAGTGATGTCTCTGACATGCCTGTGGGGCGTCCGCACTAGGATCTACCGGATCGTCCTTCCTTACTTCCTCGATCTCTACTCCAGGCTGAGTGGGTTAGTCGGCCGGTGGTGTCCTATGGGAGTTATTTGGATGGGTGCTCAGTCACCTCAATCCCTCATTGTCCCTTATTCGCTATCTCCATTCCTTGGATTCGGTTCAGGCTTGAACCTTCTTCCTTGGCAATAAATGGACTCCTGGTTACATGGGTTCTGTCCCTCTGTGCTGACACCTTACTTTCACCAGGCAGGATTGCAGCTGGTGGGCCCGTTGGTGGCGGATCAGATGATGTCCCTTATATACAGAGCCCTTGGGCTCTTCGGCCCAGTAGGTTATTAATCCTGGATGGGGTTCCTGCACCCCTGGAGCTAGTTCTGAGCTCATTCCCCCTTGGTACGGTGGGTCCTCTTGAGCTGGTTAAATTCACGGACCCGGTCAGGGGGCACCCCCTTCTTTGCTTGCATCTTCCTGTGAATGGTCCCCTTGGGTACCAAGTCTCACAGGTTGGCGAGGGGGGGGGGGGGGGAATTTCTTCCAAAACCCCCTGTGGTTCCTAGGTAGGGTCCCTTAGAGGGTCCATCTTACCTACTGATTTTGTTAAAACAGTGAGCCTTCAGTTGGCTCTATATTGTTGGACTTCTCCTCTTCAGGACCTGTCTATTTGGAGACTCTTGGCCTGTCAGAGGACAATGGCCTGTATTTATTATTGGTCTGGAATTTGAAACAGGATGATTCTCGGGGAAGGTTTCTGATCCTGATCTGGGTGGGGGTCTATGTTCCCTGCACCTCAGTGGTATTCGCTCCAATGGCTGTCCTTCAGTGGCCGGTTGTGCTATCCTGGTGTCCCTCTGAGAGCCAACTAGGGTGGCTCTGTTGGGTCTCGCTAATATCACAGGGGCTCTGCCCTTGTTTTTAGTGCCCCAGAATATTCTGACTCTGGTCATGGGGGCTTAGTAATTTTATGTCTGGACTTTCTATTTTATATGTCTTCTCTTCATTCACCCTGCTATGTGGGGTTCTGCGCACGGTCGTGCTGATAAAGAGACCTGTGAGATCGATGGCCCCTGGGTGGCCTAGTGCACTGTGGTTCGCAGATGCTTCTGCTGAGGTCAGCGGACCTGTACGCTCTCTCAGGAGTGCTGTTCTGCCCTTGTCAGGCTCCTTCTTATGTCGCCCCAATCTACAGGCTCTACTCTGAGGGCTTGACAGCTGATTCATTCACCCTTTTGGAGACGGGTTTATCTTCTGGGTGACTTGGTCTATGGGCGGCTAGGAGCAAGTTTCTCCCCTTCTCCTTTCTCCGTCTATTATAGGGTATGGCGTACCCATATTGATTGGCGTGTGTCTTGGTCTCTCCCCTGTCGGACGTTCTCTGTTCCCAGGGGTCTAGAGTTATTACAGCATGGGTTGGGGTTGGCTCCCCATCTTGGTACTCTGAATGTTCAGGTTCTGTCCTGTCTGCTTTCCTGTAGAAGTCTTGTTCAGTCTTCCTGGTTAAGCTTTCTCTAGGGGATTGCTCACTTGCATCTCCCAAGTAGTTCTATGGTCCCTGTTGGGATCAATTTTCATTCCGTTTGCCTTGCGGGTTGTTCCCTTTGGGACTTATTCCGGATGCGGTCTGTTTCGTAGTTCAAGTTGCCCCTCCGGGGGCTGTTGCTTCAGTCAGATGTGTGCCTGAGAAGGTGGCTCTTTTAGTTAGCCTATATATATATATATATATATATATATATATATATATATATATATATATATATACACCATGATGTGGTATTCCGCCTTACGCCGGACCTTTTGCCCAAGGTGGTGTCTCATGATCATTATTTCAGTCCTCTTAGTCTGCCTATGGGCCTTATTCATAGTAATGCTGATGTAAGGGGGTCTACATTCCCTCAACAGGGTTGATGTTTTCCTGGTTGTTTCTTGTCCCTTAGGGGGACTGATGCCCCTTAGGGTCTGAGGGTGCCTCCATAAGTATGCGCCTGATCTCGTTTGTTTCCAGGGCCTATGCGCCCTTTGGACTGATCTTACTTGGATGGTTTGCCCTTCTGGTTCTGAGTAAAGGTTTCGGCTTCTTGCTGATCCTTGTTAGTGTAGGGGTCAGTACTCCCCGCCTGTCTTGCGGGAGACCAGATTCCCCGTTGGGGAGAGTTCTAAGTTTTACCGAGGCTCCTGTTGCATTTGGGCTGGTCAGGCCATTACTCTGGCCTATTCCTTTAAGGGGAAGAATCTTCCTCTTTTTATTCTGTTCTACTTGTGCTTGGGTACCTTTGGCCCTTCAGCACCAGGTTTTCTGTTAAACAGGTTTGCCAGACCGCTGCTTGTTTTCTGTTCATACCTTTTCAAAGGTATTGTCTTGAGACTGACGTTAGAGCCTCATGTCGTACTTGGTAGCAAGGTTTGCAGGTGACAGCGCCTTTACTGTCTGCTGTGCCTTTTTTGATGGGGATCCCACCCTACTTTATGGACACTGCTATTGGATGTCCCACGTGTAAGTATTATATATGGAGCAGGACGTACTGTATGCTTAGAATAATACAATTCTGTGAAATACTCACCTGTAGAATTGGTATTATACGCATACAGTACGTCCTGCTCCACCCCACCCTGGTTTTACTTTTTTCTGGATCCCCTGTATGGTGATTGTTATCATTGCTATTGTTACCAGTTTGGTGGTTGGTTTCTCCCGGCTTCTTTTCTCACTGCTTTTCAATACTGGGGATTTGTGGGAGGTCCCTGGGTATATGAAGGGCCGGGAGGAGCCTGTTTTTGCATGTCTGCAGGGAACAGCGCCCTCTGGCGGAGGATTACCCACGTGTAAGTATTATATATGGAGCAGGATGTACTGTATGCGTATAATACCAATTCTATAGGTGAGTATTTCACAGAATTGTATTTTGAGAGACACCAGGATAAGGTGGTGGTCCGCTTTAAGCCGGATTTCCTGCCTAAGGTGGTGTCTGCTTTTCGTTTGAACCAGGATATTCTTCCTTCCTTGTGCCCTAATCCTAGTAATGCTAAGGAAAGGGTTTTGCACTCCTTGGATGTGGTCAGGTCTCTGAAGTATTACCTAGTAGTCACTGCGTCCTTCAGGAAGACTGATGCTCTTTTTGTGGTCCCTTCTGGTCCTAGGAAGGGTTTGGCTCCTGCCAAGTCTACTATCAGCAAATGGATCCATCAGGCTGTGATTCAGGCCTATTCGGCTAAGGGGGAAGAGTTCTCCCTTCCGCCTTACTGCTCATTCTACTCGTGCTATTGGTGCCTCTTGGGCCTTCCAGCACCAGGCTTCTGTTGAACAAGTTTGCAAGGCCGCTACTTGGTCTTCTGCTCATACCTTTTCAAAGTTTTACAAGGTTGACGTTAGGGCCTCAGCTGATGCTGTTTTTGGCTGCAAGGTTTTACAGGCGGCAGTGGTTTAAACTGCCTGCTGTTAACCTTTTCTTATTGGGGATCCCACCCTACTTTATGGACACTGCTATTGGATGTCCCAAGTGTAAGTAATCTATCTGGAGCAGGACGTACTGTATACTAAGAATAATACAATTCTGTGAAATACTCACCTGTAGAATTGGTATTATAAGTATACAGTACGTCCTGCTCCACCCCACCCTGTTGTTGCATTGTTCTGGATCCCCTGTATGGTAATTATCATCATTGTTATAGTTACCAGTTTTGTATTCTAAGTATGTCACACACCCCGCTTCAAACATTAATATTTACACTTGGGTATACACACCTCTAGGTGGCGATCTTGCAGAGAAGTCCTGAAAAACGAGCCCCTCCCGGTCTATACATACCTGGAACCTCCCACTCATTCCCCAGTGTTCTTCTCTGCAAGATGGCGACAAGACAGAAGAAAGAAGTCTCCTGCTTGCAGGTAGCCGGGGTAACACCCCGGCCCCCCCCATGGTCTATTTCTGCCCGGCCTTTTGTTTATTAGCCCCTTGTTTGAATGTATAGCCTCCCAGCTTAGGCTGCCGGTCGGGCAAGGGTAGATGGCACTTAAGGTGCCTAGGAGCTTAGCTCCTCCACTAGACCCCATATTATGGGGCAATGCGGTTATCCGGCCTGGTTATCCGGATTTGGGATGCCCCGCCCTTATGTCCCTACTAGGCTTCCCCCTTTCCCGCTTGGTCCCTTCTCCCTGCGCTAGTTAGGGGGGGCTTGTCTGTGTGCCTGGGTGATGTTTGCTACTTGTGGCTGTGTGAGTGATTGACTTGTGCACGGTGTTGGTGGGGCCGGGCGGCGTGTGTGTGCGCCGCCGGCCCGCCCGTCTGCCCAGCTCTTTATTGTTTGAACAATGGGGGCTCCGTTGAGCACCCCGGTCTGTTTTTTGCTCGTTCTCAGAGGTACAGGGGGCGGGGCCGGGCGGTGTGTGCGCCGCCGGTCTGCTGTTGTTTTAGTGCGGGTGCCATGTCCTTGACGCCCGCTGCTCTGGTGGTCTCCGGGGTGGTGAGCGGGCAGGGCCGGGCGGCCTGTGTTGTGCCGCCGGCCCGCCTGCCTGTCTGTGCGGGCGCCATGTTCTTTGGCGCCCGCTACCTTGTCTGGCTCTCCGGAGGTGTAGGGGGCGGGGCCGCAGCGTCTGCCGCGCTTTGCTGGGCCCGCCCTTCTTCTCCCTTCTCTGTATCCTCGTGGCTGGCCGCCATTCCGTTTTTTTGCGGCGGTTAAGGTAGGCTGGCTTTTTCTTTGGCATACCATTTTTTTAAGGTGGTTCCTTGGCTGGGGGCATCAACAGTTTTCAGGTCAGTAGCCCCCTTGTGTGGGGGTTGTGTCAGGGTGCTGTCAGCTTGTAGTGGTGAATTGCTGGGTACCTTGTGTTGGGCATCCCTAGCCTTCCATATTTTTATTATATGTATATATATATATATATGTACTGGTATGTTCCCCTTGTATACTGCTCCATGTGGGTTCTTGCCTGACCCCTTTTGGTGTTATAGTATTGTATTTACATGTGCATTCATGTGATCTGTTAGTGCTTGGAGTGACTGTTGTCTTTTCTGTTTCAGATCCTGGGATCCCACGCTGCAGGGCTCTCCCGGTCTTAGATACCTGGCTAGTTGGGGTTGTCCATTACATTTTTCTTCCTGTATTGGTTATTGCAAATTCTCCCACTTTAGGGCCAGGGGATATTTAATGCATTCCATGTGCGCAGCGGAACATTGAGCACCAGTCCGGCACCCCGGTGTCTGGCTCTTCGCCGCCTGTGCCATCTCCTTCTCCTCCTCGCCTGTTCCGGACCCCGTGTGACGTTGTCATGAGTGGGGATTCGCAATCCGAGGTATGCGCCCGGTTGGCTAGCCTCGAGAAAATGTTTTCCGCTGTGGTTGCTCAGAAGGCTCCGGCTAAGCGGAAACACTTGTCCCCGCCTCCGCCGGAATCAGATGCTGAGGTTGTTGATGCATTGGATTGGTCAGATTGCCCCCTGGTTGAAGAGGGGGAGCTTATTGAGGAATCGGACGATACTGAGGTCCAGCAGCTGTTTGGTGCTGAGGGTGACCAGGCCATGGGGACTGTTTCGGACACCCCTTCCATACTGGCTCAAATGTTGAGGTTTTGGATTTGGATCCTCCTGAAGCGGTTCCTTTGCCAAAGGGTGAGTTGTTTGAGGTGAGCAAGCCGCGTTTGGAGTTTCCCAGTCAACGACATTTCGAGAATGTCGTCCTGAAGGAATGGGAGCAACCTATGCGTCTCGTTGGTGTTCCGCCTAGTTGGGATAGGAAGTATCCTTTTCCGGCGGACTTGGTGAAGCGTTGGTCTGTCCCTCCCGAGGTGGATGCTCCGGTTTTGGGGCTATCTAATATGGCGGTTTTGCATTCTCCTGACACGACTACTCTTAAGTATGGCGAGGAACGCCGGATTGACCAGCTGGCCCACCATGGTTTTGTCTGTGCGGGTTCGGTTTTGAGACCTGTTTGTGCTTCGGCTCTTTTATTGTTGGCGGTTAGGTCCATTGTCAGGGATTTGTGTGGATCTTGATCCTGCTTGTGATGAATTCCTTGCCCTCAAGCGTTACGAGTCCTTCGTTTCATTTGTCCTTGCCGCTCAGGATGATGCCATGTTGATGTGTGGCAGGGCTGCGGCTCTGTTGGTAGCTATCCGACGGTCGGTGTGGTTGCGGCAATGGACTGCTGATTTTAATTCCAAAAGGTTGCTTACGGCTCTTCCCTTTTTGGGTTTGCGCCTGTTTGGTGAGAAATTTGATTCGGCTGCCAAGGGAGGTAGGTTACCTCAGCGCAAGAAATTTCGTTGTTCCTTTCGGGGGGTGACCTCTTTCAATCCTTCCTTTCGGGGAGCCAGAGCTGGTAGAGGTGCGGGCTTTATGGCTCCCAGGGGTGCCAGCTGGAACAGGGGTAGAGGCCGTGGTCCTCCCGTTCATGCCTGGGGCGCCAAACCCAAACCAGCTGCAAAGCCCGCTCAGCAATGAGGGGGTGCCCTCACCCTTGCAGGTGGGGGGACGGTTGCGACTCTTCTCCCGGGTGTGGGACCAGGAGGTCTTGGACAGGTGGATTCGGGAGGTGGTGTCGGCCGGTTACAAGCTGGAGTTCGAGTCCCGCCCTCCTCAGATTTTTCAGGTCTCGGGTTCCTTCAGATCCTTTGGCCGCGCAGGGGCTCCTGGCGGCGGTGAGGAATCTTCTGGAAATGGCAGTCATCTGCTCGTTCCCGCCTTCGGAAGTGGGTCACGGGTATTATTCCAATCTCTTCACAGTGCCCAAGAAGGACGGGTCGGTTCGTCCCATCCTGGATCTGAAGTTTCTCAACGTGTTTATCCGTCCCCGGAAGTTTCGTATGGAAACTCTGCGCTCTGCCGTCAATTCTCTTCGGCAGGGGGACTTCATGACGTCCATAGACATCAAGGATGCTTACCTTCACATTTCCTATCTTTCTGGCTCACCAAAGGTTTCTTCGCTTTGTGGTGGAAAATCTGCATTTTCAGTTTGTGGCTATTCACCAAGGTGTTGGCGGGCGTGATGGCCCTTCTCAGAGCTCAGGGGATTCGCATTGTGCCTTATTTGAACGATCTTCTCATTGTGGCTTCTTCCTTCAGTCAAGCGGAAATGGACACCAGGACGGTGGTATCCACTCTGGAGAGGTTCGGCTGGGTGATCAACTACCCCAAGTCTGGCGGTCGTTGGATCGGTCTTTCCGGATGTCCCCCCGGGTTCGGCAGTCTCTACAGTGGTGGATGGTCTCGGACAATCTCTTGAGGGGCAGGTCATTTCTGACCCCTCTTTGGGAAACTGTCACCACGGACGCCAGTTTGTCAGGATGGGGAGGTTTCTGGAAGGATCTTCGGTTCCGGGGGCGGTGGGGTCCTCAGGAGGCCCACTTGCCCATCAACGTTCTGGAGTTGAGAGCCATCAGGTTGGTTCTGTCTCACTTGACGCAGCATTTACAGGGCTTGCCGGTTCAGGTTCGGTCGGACAATCGGACGGCGGTTGCTTACATCAATCACCAAGGAGGGACTCGCAGTCTGGGTGCCCTCAGAGAGGTGTCTCTGATCCTAGTTTGGGCGGAGACTCATGTCCCTTGCATCTCGGCAGTGTACATTCCAGGAGTGGGAAACACGGAGGCGGACTTTCTGAGCAGGTGCTCTTCCCGCCGGGGGGAATGGTCTCTCCACCCCCAGGTGTTTCGGTCGCTTTGTCTCCGGTTGGGGTACGCCGGAGGTGGATCTGTTTGCCTCTCGTCACAATTACAAGCTTCCGACATTCGTGTCGCTCTCTCAGGATCCTCTGGCTCTGGCGGTGGATGCCATGTCCCTGAGCTGGGGGGACCTGGGGTTCCTTTATCTGTTTCCTCCGATCCCCATGCTAGGCAGGGTGTTGCGAAAGCTGGCCCTGGAAGGGGTTCCCGCCATTCCCGTGGCTCCAAGGTGGCCAAGGCGGGTGTGGTTCGCAGACATCGTTCGTCTGGCGGTGGATCAGTTCGATCTGCCTCTTCGGCCGGATCTTCTCATGCAGGGTCAACTGCGTTACCCCAATTTACCAACGCTGGCTTTGACGGCCTGACTGCTGAAACCTCCATCTTAAGGGAGGAAGGTCTTTCGGATTCTGTTATTCAGACTCTTATTAGTGCCAGGAAGAGGTCCTCTTCTACCATCTACTATAGGACGTGGAGATCTTATATTGATTGGTGTGAGGCTAGATCTTTGCCCTGTCGGGTCTTCTCTGTTTCCAGGATTTTGGAATTTCTTCAGTCGGGGCTGGACTCTGGTCTTCAGCTGAGTACGTTGAAGGGGCAGGTTTCTGCCTTATCTGTCTTTTTTTTCAAAAGTAATTTGCGCTTCATCCGTTGGTCAAGACTTTCTTCCAGGGGGTTTTGCATCTGCGGCCTCCTAGGAAGCCTTTGCTCCCTGTTTGGGATTTGAATTTGGTTCTCTCTGCTCTTCAGGCTCCTCCTTTTGAGCCTTTGCAGGATATTGCTCTTTCTACTTTGACTCAGAAGTTTGCCTTTTTGGTGGCCATCACTTCGGTTCGGTGCGTTTCGGAGTTGGCGGCCTTGTCGATTCAGGCCCCTTATTTTGAGAGACATCAGGACAAAGTGGTTTTCCGCTTCAAACCGGATTTTCTTCCTAAGGTGGTCTCTGCTTTTCATCTTAACCAGGACATTGTTCTTCCGTCCTTGTGTCCTAAGCCTAGGAATGACAAGGAAAGGGCTTTGCATTGTTTGGATGTGGTACGTTGTGTTCGGTGCTATTTGCGTGCTACATCTCCTTTTCGTAAGACTGATGCCTTTTTTGTGGTGCCCTGCGGGCCTAGGAAGGGCTTGGCTCCGGCTAAGTCTTCCATTAGCAAGTGGATTCGTCAGGCTGTTGTTGGGGCCTATTCTGCTAAGGGGAAGGCTCCCCCTTTTCGTATCACTGCTCATTCTACTCGTGCTGTTGGGGCGTCTTGGGCTTTTCAGCACCAGGCTTCTGTTGAGCAAGTTTGTAAGGCTGCTACTTGGTCTTCTGTTCACACTTTTTCCAAGTTTTATAAGGTTGATGTGCGGGCTTCAGCGGATGCTGTGTTTGGCCGCAAGGTTCTGCAGGCTTCAGTGGTTTGAGTTCTGCATTATTGCCTTGTTGGATACCCTTTCTGGACACTGCTTTTGGATGTCCCAAGTGTAATTATTAATGTTTGAAGCGGGGTGTGTGACATACTTAGAATAATACCATTTTGTGAATACTCACCTGTAAAATGGGTATTATAAGTATGTCACACACCCCGCTTCACCCGCCCTTTTTGGTATCCTGGTTCTTTATATGGTGAAGCTTTTGTTTACAGTTTGAGGGTTACCAATGGTTGTTTTTTTTCTGGTACCTTGTCTTACTGCTGTTTGAATACTGGGGAATAAGTGGGAGGTCCCAGGTATGTATAGACCGGGAGGGGCTCGTTTTTCAGGACTTCTCTGCAAGATCGCCACCTAGAGGTGTGTATACCCAAGTGTAAATATTAATGTTTGAAGCGGGGTGTGTGACATACTTATAATACCCATTTTACAGGTGAGTATTCACAAAATGGTATTATTCTAAGTATGTCACACACCCCGCTTCACCCGCCCTTTTTGGTATCCTGGTTCTTTATATGGTGAAGCTTTTGTTTACAGTTTTTGAGGGTTACCAATGGTTGTTTTTTTTCTGGTACCTTGTCTTACTGCTGTTTGAATACTGGGGAATAAGTGGGAGGTCCCAGGTATGTATAGACCGGGAGGGGCTCGTTTTTCAGGACTTCTCTGCAAGATCGCCACCTAGAGGTGTGTATACCCAAGTGTAAATATTAATGTTTGAAGCGGGGTGTGTGACATACTTATAATACCCATTTTACAGGTGAGTATTCACAAAATGGTATTTTTGGGTGGTTAAATTCTCCCGGTTTCTTGTTCACTGCTTTTCAATGCTGGGGATTTGTGGGAGGTCCCCGGGTATTTGAGGGTCCGGGAGGAGCCTGTTTTACATGTCTCTGCAGTGCAGCACCATCTGGCGGAGAATAACCCAAGTGTAAGTAATCTATCTGGAGCAGGACGTACTGTATACTTATAATACCAATTCTACAGGTGAGTATTTCACAGAATTGTATTTTTTTTTTTTTTTTTACAATATCCACTATATTATAAAATCTGCTTATCCCATAGGAGAAGACGTTCATCTGCATCAGTGTCTGGAAGTAGCAGCAGCAGCTCCTCCTCACGCTCACCGCCTCCTCCAAAGAAACAGCCTAAAAGAATGTCTTCAAGCCCACCACGCAAGCCTCGACGTTCCTCTCCTTCTGCAAGTCCACCACGAAGGCGATATAGACAGTCACCACCACCAAGTCCACCTCCAAAAAGGCATTCGCCATCTCCACACTCTTCACGTCCTAGGAAGACACGTGGATCAGTATCCCCCTCAAAAATTCAAGGTAAGCTATTTTTTTTTCTGCATCTGTAGGGCAGCATACTCTCTGCCCCTAGGTAGGAACACATGACCACCAGAAATGAATAAAGTTTTGATTCCTCCTCCAGTTGTTTGTGTTCCTGCCTTGGGCAGGAGCCAGACCACCAGCTCCTGAACCAACGCTTTTAGGTAAGTACCGGCGCTGTGGGTTTTGTGCAGGGCAGACACATTCCTGGCTCCAGGGGTATAAGAAGGGTTCCCAATATAATTCATTCACTCTCCTCCCACTAGATCTTTTCTGTTACTCCTCTCCCAAGGGGTAGGAAGGAAAGACTGGCTATCAGGAACAGTCTAGATTCCACGTTGGATATGGGGGCGATTGTCTGTTTCCCACAGGCAGTGGGGGAAGGGATTCTATTCGAGCGTATTTCTAGTATAGAAGACTTCCAGGGGATTCTGGTTCATTCTAAACTGAAACTGAATCTCGCGGTATGTTACAGGTGTTTTCCACAAGGAATCCATCTTCTCTGTCAGGCCCTTTCCTGAGATTTGCAATAACAGTAGGTGACCAAACTCTCCACTTTCAATTTCTCTTTCTTCCCTATGGTCTGGCATTAGCTCCCAGGATCTTTACCAAGGTTCTAGCCGAACCTCTGGCATATTTAAGGCAGAAAGGGATTGGGATCATAGCTTGTTTGGACGATCTGCTACTTTTTGCCACAAGATCTCCCCTCTTACAGAGAGTTGCAATGGAAATTTTGCTTTGGATTGGAGAAAGGTAGTTAACTTATTCATTTCATTTTCAGGTCCTAGGAAGGGCCATTGGGTGTCTAAGACAACCTTGGCCCATAGGATAAAGATTGCAATCAGTTTGGCCTATAATGGATCCCCTCATTTTATGAGAAGTGTCCCTACATCTTGAGTGTCCACTTGGTCTTCAGCCAAGACTTTTGTCTTGACGTTTGGTCTTACTTACCTTACAGGATCAGTCTTGGCAGGAGTGTGCTTCGGGCAGCCTTTCCCACCCAGTAGAGGTAGATATCGCTTATCCTCTCAGTGGTATGCTGCTCGGAGGATGTTTTGAAAAAGTTAGTTACCTGGTAACATCTTTTCTAAACATCCGAATGGGCAGCATACAGGTTTCCCTCCCTTAGGCTATCATTGGATGCATTTTTTTCATTCTTAATTACCTGTAGTGTCTTGATCTGCCTTTTGCAGATCTCTAAAGCAACTGGAGGCTGGGAGGGAGGCGCCAAAGCTTTATTCATTTTTGGTGGTCATTAGTTCCTACTTAGGGGTGGAGCCATATGGTCTCAAGAGTATGCTGTCCTTTCGGATGTTTAGAAAAGATTTTTTTTTTAGTTTTTTTTCTTTATAAACTTAAAGAAACAGTCGAGGCAATGGCAATAATGCATCAAGGCGCTCCGATAAAGCCAGTCCTTTGTGGGCCTCTTTTTCTTTCAGTGCACTGTTGTATGCCCCTGCAACGCACCCACTGAGGGCAAGCTCGCCAAACCACAGTGGTCCCATGTTCTAGACTCACTCATGCTGGGATTGCCAAGACGGGGCAGCTACATTTGAAGTGTCATGTAAAAATGGAAAGGAGGGGCAAACTTGAAAGACCTGCTACATCATCTACAGCATGCTGCAGGAGATGGAGAGGCACGTGCTGCCTTTTTGCCAGTGCCCGTACTGTACGTTTTAAGTTTGGGGTTTCAACGTTTTTTACTTTCAGGGTTTGGTCGCTATTTTTGTGGTATTAACATTTGTTTAGCTCGTTTTTGATCTGCCTGGGGCATCCAGTCATAGGCTGAACTCTGTTCTGATTGGGTGTGTTTGCTTCAAGGAAAATATTGTATTACACAGAATCTCCATTAAATTAAGACTTTGTTTAACACAAATATTTGGTTTTTACTTTTTTATAGCTCCAAAACACAAATTTGTAGAGAAGAGAAAGTCTGCATCTCCACCCCCAAAGCTTCTCAAGAGAGACATGTCTGATTCAGGTATGCTGATTATGATGATTTCTGAAATACTGACAGAAACTTGCCTCCTTGCCCTTCCACCTGGCAGCAAACTTACTGGTAGTCACGTCAAAGTGGTTTCACGAATAGTTTTTCTATTTTTTTCTTCTCTTTTGAATTTAATGTTCTGTTACTGTTTTGTAGATGATGAAAAAGCAGGCAAAATGGGAGCTTCTGATTCGGTACTACAACGTCGTCAGTACAGAAGACAGAACCAGCAGTCGTCCTCTGGTATTTTCTTTTTTTCTTTTTTTTTTCCTACACTTGGTCACTCAGAATGTTTTTATTTAGGGGTTATGTCTTGGTAGGAGGGTTATACTTGGAATGGAAGATTATGCAAAGCTTGTATCCCTTCTGCTGGAGCCCAGTCCCTTCCAGTCTAGGAGCAAATTGTTCTCCACAGCCTGTTGGCTTGCACCATCTCGGTTTCCCTTTCACTGTAGCTGATGAAAAGCAATAATCTTTTGGGGGGTGTTAGGTTAGCGGGGGGCTTTAACCTCTGCTTATAGGTTCCTGTGTGGTCACTCGTGGAATGGACCCAAGGCACCAGAAGTGTTCTTTCCACGGCCGATAAGGACTAAGGCAAATGCAATTTTTACACCGTTGCATCGTGCTAAGTTTGACGCTGTCCTAAACTGTGTTCCGTTTTAAATTGAAGAAATAGCTGAGATATCAAGGTTTTCAGTTTCAGCCAATGGCATTCTCTTTCATCACATCCCCCATATCGGCTCAGCAGCAGGATTGCTAGTCCCTCCCTCCACCCCCAGATTAATCACATTGCTAATTATGCAGCATCATAAAACCAAGGCCCACACCCACTTTTTTCAGACGAGAACTCATGAGGTGAAACTAAACCTCAATATCTCTGCCATTTCTTCTTCAATTTAAAAACTGAAAACAGTTTAGGACAGTGTCAAATGTAGTTTGACGCATTGTGTAACAAGTACCTTTGCCTGCGGTGGCACTTTAATGACCCAAGGTACGGTTTGTGCTTGCCAACAGAGGCCAGTTTCCTTTTTTAGCTTGCAGTGTTGGTGGGTTTTTAAAAGGGAAACTTAAGCTTAGGAAAATCCGCCTTAGATTCTGTTCCTGGCTGGGTGCACCCCCTTTCCTGTGTCTCCCTTGCACCATCCTCCTGCATGTGTGTGTCTGTGACTTTTTAAGTGCTGCCACTTGTTTATTTTCTGTACCCTTTGGACTTAAATAGGGGTTAGGCTGAAAAATGTAATCCTGAGAGCGCTTTGTCCTGCAGGCTACTGCAGCTTTTCTTCCCAAGTTGGGCAATGGGGAGGTTAGTTGGCTGAGGCAGGGGCGTGGCTCACAGGGTGCACATGCTGGCACCCACACTACCTTACTAGGCGCTATTACTTCACATCCCTCTCCTTGGAGGGTTTGCTGGACAACCTGTAATTATTACAAATCCTTATTTATCAAGTATTGATCTATGGAACTCTAACCATGACCAATTCTGGTCTTTTTGAAGAGAAACGTTGGTATATAAATGACATTGTTTAGTATGAACTCTGTATTGTATCAGTTCCTATATTTCATTATATTTTTTTACCCTTTAGACTCTGGATCGTCATCCTCTTCAGAGGATGAGAGGCCAAAGCGTACTGTGGTAAAGAATGGAGAGGTTGGTAGAAGACGGAGGCATTCAGTATCAAGAAGCCCATCTCCTGCAAAGAGGAGACCGAAGGATGCATCTCCCCGGTATTTTTAATAGTTTTCTGTATTACTAGGGAAAAGCATAATTTTATTAATTTTTGTGTGTATAATAAAATGTAAACTTGTTTCCTACGTGCTGTCAGGATGCAGACTGTGAAAAGGTGGCAAACACCTCCTCCTAAAAGGTTTGTTTAGGCATGGGTTGTGTGTTGATGGTGGTGTAGCACTCACTCTCTCCTTTCTTCAGAGAGGAAATGGACTTCGCAGTAACCCTTTAACCACCTGAATACTATAAGGGTCACAAAGGTTTTGTTTAGATCTCTGTATTAATGGACAACTTTTTTTCCTCCTTTGCACTTGAAAACGAATACAAAATATTGTCCTGGGCTCAGAGATTAAATGTTTGAATGCAAAATAAGAGTAACTTGTGGGACAGCTTATTATGATTTTAATGACCACATTATCATCCTAGGCCTAGATGAAGTTGCCAATGGCAAGGGGGAGTAAAAAAAAATACCATTTTGTGAATACTCACCTTGTAAAATGGGTATTATGAGTATGTCACACACCCCGCTTCAAGAATCCATAACATGTGGGTAATATCGTCCTGAAGAGGGCGTTCCTGCAGAGATGATAGCAAAAGAAAGCCCCTCCCTGATCCATAAATACCTGGGACCTCCCACTCAGCACCCAGTATACAGAAAGCAGTAAGGTAAGGGACCAGGAAGAGGCAAATATAAACAACAACCACGCAAAGTTCGCAATAAAGAGGATCCTGAATACAAAAGGGCGGGTTGAAGCGGGGTGTGTGACATACTCATAATACCCATTTTACAAGGTGAGTATTCACAAAATGGTATTATTCTTAGTATGTCACACACCCCGCTTCAAGAATCCATAACATGTGGGACATCCAACAGCAGTGTCCATAACAAGGGCGGGGATCCAAAACTAGGCAACAATGCACAACCTTAAACCACAACAGCTTGCAAAACTTTGCGGCCAAAAACAGCATCCGCTGATGCCCTAACATCAACCTTGTAAAACTTGGAAAAGGTGTGAACCGAAGACCAGGTAGCGGCCTTACAAACTTGTTCAACAGAAGCCTGGTGCTGAAAGGCCCAGGACGCACCAACTGCACGAGTAGAATGAGCAGTAACACGAAAAGGGGGACTCCTCCCCTTGGCAGAATAGGCCCCAATGATGGCCTGACGAATCCATTTATTAATGGAAGATTTGGCAGGAGCCAAACCTTTCCTAGGCCCGCAGGGCACCACAAAGAAAGCATCAGTCTTACGAAAGGAAGACGTAACCTCCAGATAATGTTCCACAACACGAACTACATCCAAGGAATGCAATGCCCTTTCCTTGTCGTCGCTGGGATTTGGGCATAGAGAGGGCAAAACAATGTCCTGATTCAGATGAAACTCCGAGACCACTTTAGGAAGAAAATCCTGCTTGAAACGAAAGACAACCTTGTCCTGATGTTTCTCGAAGTACGGAGCTGTAATGGATAAAGCTGCCAACTCAGAAACACGCCTAACCGAAGTGATAGCCACCAAAAAGGCCACCTTTTGGGTAAGAGAAGACAAAGCTATCTCATTCAAGGGCTCAAACGGAGGGCCCTGGAGAGCAGAAAGAACCAGGTTCAAATCCCAAACTGGAACAAAAGGCTTCCTAGGAGGCCGAACATGTGTAACACCTTGGAAAAAGGTCTTGACTAAGGGATGAAGTGCAAAAGACCTTTGGAAGAACACCGCCAGGGCAGAAACCTGCCCTTTCAATGTACTAAGCTGGAGCCCCAGATCTAGACCATGTTGGAGAAACTCTAAAATTCTAGGAATGGAGAACTCTCGAAAAGAGAGACCTACTTTCACACCAATCAATATAGGCCCTCCAAGTCCTGTAGTAAATAGAAGAGGAAGAGCGCTTCCTGGCACAGATAAGAGTCTGAATGACTGCGTCAGAAAGACCTTCCTCCTTCAAGATGGCGGTTTCAGCAGCCATGCCGTCAAAGCCAGTGATGGTAAATTGGGATAGCGCAGCCGACCCTGGGTGAGCAGGTCCGGCAGCAGAGGCAGGGCGAACTGATCCTCTGCCAGTCTTACAAGATCTGCAAACCAAACTCGCCTTGGCCACCTTGGGGCCACCAGAATTGCCGACGCACCATCCAAGGCCAGTTTGCGCAGCACTCTGGCTAGCATTGGGAACGGAGGAAACAGGTAAAGGAGCCCCAGATCCCTCCAGTTTAGAGACATGGCATCCACTGTCACAGCCAGAGGATCCTGCGAGGGAGACACAAAGACTGGAAGCTTGTGATTGTGACGAGAAGCAAAGAGGTCCACCGCTGGGACCCCCCACCTGAGACATATCGAACGAAACACCTTGGGACTGAGAGACCACTCCCCCTGACGAGAGGAGGCCCTGCTCAGCAAGTCCGCCTCCGTGTTCTCCACTCCCGGAATGTAGACTGCTGAGATACACGGGACGTGGGTCTCTGCCCAGTCCAGAATCAAAGACACTTCCCTGAGGGCACTCCTGCTGCGAGTCCCTCCTTGGTGATTGATGTAAGCAACCGCCGTTCTGTTGTCCGACCGGACCTGAACTGGCAGGCCTCTCAACTGATGAGTCAAGCGAAACAGAACCAAGCTCGTGAGCCTCCCGCGGGCCCCACAAACCCTGAAACTGGAAGTCCTTCCAAACACCCCCCCAACCTGACAGACTGGCATCCGTGGTGACTGTTTCCCAACACGGAGCCAGAAAAGATCTGCCCTTCAACAGATTGACCGACCCCAGCCACCATTGCAGGGATCGACGAACTCGGGGAGTCATCAGAAAGGACTGATCCAACGATAGAGGAGACTTGTCCCAAACCTTCAACAGATGAAGCTGAAGCGTCCTTGTGTGAAACTGCGCAAAGGGAACTGCCTCGACCCCACCAGCCTCATCCCTAACCGGATGGTCGGATGAGGGGTAGACAAGAGAAGCCGAACTAACTCCTGAATCAAAAGAATCTTGGCTTGGGGTAGAAACACCCTGGCCTGTGAAGTGTCCAGAGACATTCCCAGAAAGCTCAGAATTCTGGACGGAGAAAGAGAAGACTTGGGGTGGTTGATCACCCAACCGAACCTTTCCAGAGTGGACACCACCGCTCTGGTGTCCAACTCCGCTTGGTTGAAGGAAGAGGCCATGATCAGTAGATCGTCCAAATAGGGCACGATGCGGATACCCTGGCCTCTGAGCAGAGCCATCACCCCCGCTAGCACCTTGGTGAACACCCGAGGAGCTGAGGTGAGACCGAAAGGAAGTGCCACAAACTGAAAGTGCCGATCCTCCACCACGAACCTGAGAAACCTCTGGTGTGCTGGAAAAACCGGAACGTGTAGATAAGCATCCTTGATGTCTATGGACGTCAGAAAGTCTCCCTGACGAAGAGAGTGAATGGCCGAACGCAGCGTTTCCATGCGGAATTTCCTCGGCCGGATGAACCTACTGAGAAACTTCAGATCCAAGATGGGTCGGACCAACCCGTCCTTCTTGGGTACCGTGAACAGATTGGAATAAAAGCCCCTGCCCCGATCTGAAGGGGGCACTGGGCAAATGACAGCCATGTCCAGAAGATTCTCTACTGCCACCAGGAGCCCCTGCGCCGCTAGAGGCTCCGACGGCATCCGAGACCTGACAAATCTGGATGGGGGGCGGAGCTCGAACTCCAGCTTGTAGCCGGAAGACACCACTTCCCGGATCCATCTGTCCGAGACCTCTTGATCCCAGATCTGAGAGAAGTGCTGCAGCCGTCCCCCCACCCGCATGGGTGAGGGCGCCCCCTCATTGCTGAGCCGGCTTAGCAGCCGGTTTGGGCTTAGAGCCCCAACTGTATCCAGAACGGGCACGTCCTCTGCCCCTGTTTCCAGAATCTCCTCTGGAAGAGGGAAATGCAGAACCCCTACCAGATCTGGCCCCCCGAAAGGAGGGGGTAAAGGCAGGCGCCCCCCGAAAAGGGCGGCGTTGTTTCTTACCTTGAGGTAACCTACCACCCTTGGTGACAGAGTCCAATGTCTCTCCAAAGAGCCGTAGACCAACAAAGGGTAAAGCCGTCAGTGATTTTTGGACATAAAATCGGCCGCCCACTGGCGCAGCCACACCGACCGCCGAATAGCCACAAGCAGAGCCGACGTCCTACCACACATCATCAAAGTGTCATCCAAGGCAGTCAACACAAAGGATAGAAACAACTCACACCGTTTAAGGCTAAGGAACTCGTTACTACCAGGACGAAGCCCGGAAGAAGTCAACAGGTCCCTGACCACAGACCTGGTAGCCAACACCATTAGCTCCGAAGCGCACACAGGCCGGATGGCCGACCCAATGCTAGTAAAGCCATGAGAAGCCATCTGATCAATATCCTCTCCATCTTTGAGAGTGGAACAATCAGGTCTGTTTAAAACCGAGGAGTTAGACAACCCCAAAACCGGTGCATCCACCTCGGGGGGAGATGCCCAGCGCTTGACCGCCTCAGAAGGAAAGGGATATTTCCTATCCCACCCCTGAGGGATGCCAGGGAGCCGAGCCGGCCTATCCCATTCCTTGTCAATGATTCTATCAAAATGGCGTTGCGTAGGAAACTCCAGGCGCGGCCTGGATTCCTCAAACAATTCTCCCTTCTGCTGTGACGCCTCCTCGGGAGGGGAAATATTCAGAACTTCCAGCATGAGAGACAGAGCGTGAGGAGAGTCCAAGGATCTCCCTAAATCAGAAAGCTCGGCATCAGCGCCAGCAGACTGCTCATCATCCGAAAATTCTGAACCCTCATCAACTTCCCCCTCCTCTAGCTGAGGATAATCAGACCAATCCAGATTGTCTCTGTCATCAAGATCATCCACCGGCGGAGCCGGCGACAAATGCTTTCTCTTAGACGGAGCCTTACGGGCGACCGAGCTAGAGAGCATTTTCTCAAGGCTAGCCAATCTGGCACACATCTCGGATTGCAGATCCCTGCCCATGACCACGTCACACGGGGCACGAGTCAAGGCGGGAGGGGGAGTTGAGGTGGCCGGCTGTGCTGACCCCGCCGCTTGGGGTTCGGACTGCCGCGTAATAGTTTGCTGTGCACATGGTATACACAGTAACACATCATCCCCAGTAATGGAAATCCCACACAACATACACTTTTTGGGATGCCCCGAAGGGGTCCCAGTATCCGGGGATGCCTCCATAAGGTGAATTTTGAGTGGTCGCTATGACCCAGGGAATTACGCCAGTTAGACAACCCGAGAAGCCCCTTTAATGTCCCGAGTGGGAGGATTTGTGATGCTAAAATGGACCCAGGGACCCAGGATCAGGAGAGACCTTCCAATACTACAGAAGATCCTCCTGGATAACCTTCACCTAAAAGACAGAGAGAGACCCATAAGTCCCTACAATAAGACTTAACAGATAAAGAAAAGAAGAAATAAATGAGGCCCACAGGGCCACTCACAGACGCTGCGGTGAACAATCTGCCTCAGAACAATGGCGACCTCTGAGGTGAAGTGAAGAGAAGAACTGCCTTGTCAGGGGCGTGGTCTGCGCAGCCCGCGCAAAGCTGATCTGTGCCCCCTAAGCTGCCTAGTAACAGGGAGCTGCCTAGTAACAGGGAGCTCAGCTCCGCAGCGGCGCCAGTACAGAGGAGGGCGGAGCCGCGGCGACGCGCCGAAAGCCCGGCTCCGCCCCCCCTTCCAGTGTGAATGAAGCGTGAGGGAAGAAGTCCCTCACGCACCAGCCCAGAGACTGGCGCCGCCGACAACCGCGGCGCCGGCTGCCATGACAGCGGGTGCTCCCGCTATCACTAGCGGAGCACCCGCCCAGCTCGCTGCGGCGAGGAATGAATGAGAGAACGGGGGCTGGCCGCGGCAGAGCGCCGAGTGCCAGCCCCGCCCCCCCAAAGCGTGTGAGGTAAAAAATTACCTCACAGACTGAAAAACCCCGGCACCCGGCTGCAATGACAGCCACGGTGCTGCAACATAGTAACAACAGTGCAACCAATTCATTGAGTGAATAAAGAGAGAATAAAGCTAACCCCTATGAGAGGAACCCCCAAGCCCCCATAGTTGGTAAAGGGAAGGGCCCCCCCCCAGGGGAAAGTCAAGGGACGGGGCATCCCAAACCGGGATCACCTACCCGGTATGACCGCCTACCCTCTCTTTTAGGGTCTCACGGTGGAGCTCTGCTCCTCAGCACCAGAGGTGCCAATGTACCCTCGCTCGGGCCAGCAGCCAAGACTGTGGAGGCATGTAATCTGAGGTAAATTTTGGGACAAACAGGGGTCCGAGCGGAAATAGACAAAATAAAAGGCCGGGAGTTACCCCGGCTACCTGAAATCCCCCTGTGCAAGGAGGAGCCATCATCTTCTGACTTGCTCGCCGTCTGCAGAGATGGAAAACTGGGTGCTGAGTGGGAGGTCCCAGGTATTTATGGATCAGGGAGGGGCTTTCTTTTGCTATCATCTCTGCAGGAACGCCCTCTTCAGGACGATATTACCCACATGTTATGGATTCTTGAAGCGGGGTGTGTGACATACTAAGAATAAAGGCCTAAGTTGTTAGTACAGATAGTTGAGGGGTGGTGCTTCAAATTATTTTTTACCTTTTTACCTTTTTCTTGTACCTAGGTCTTAATGATTTTTAAAGTGGGCCAAAACCCAGGATTCTTACCTGAATCCTGAATGAACACTTGCCCGCTAGCAGCTTTTCAGATATGCAGGTGCCGTAAGGTTATGGACTAATCGTGGGCTGTTTTCCTTTATGTACAAAGCTATTAAGAAATAGAAAAAGTAGAGTCCTAATTATCTGCTTCAAATAAATGCCTAAAATGAGTCCCTTATATAACTTACCAGGTATTTATAAAGGACTAATCAGTCATGTTTGCGATATAGCCTCTTAGATGTTACTGCAGACTTTAGAAAATGTGCTATTTCCAGTGTTGCATTTTCATATAAATAAAAATCTAACAATTAGGACCAGCCCTGGTCAGTATGGTCAAAAAAAGACTGTTAATACAAAATTGTGGGATGCTATTGATTGGGTTAGTGTCAACCTGTGGAAATATGGAAACTGCTTAGAAGCTAGTCAATGTTCCACATTTTGAATTCTTCAGTCATTAAATGAACATCGGTGGGGCAGCTTGGAATAAGCGCAACTCTAGAAAACTTTCCTCTCAATGTATATATTGGTTTGTGTATTCACTCACAATGAAAAAGCAAAATTGCAGTTGCCCTATGATTTTGACTGGTCACCAAGCCTTTGTTTCCGCTTGTTTCTGTATTTCTTGAAAGAATGCTTGTGCTGCTCCAAGAAAAAAGTTAATTTCAATAGGCGATATGTTGGGGTCTGTTACAAAACACTTTCCCTGTGTTCTGTTTGATTATTCGGAACCAGACACGATACATTAGTCATACTGCGTGTCCGTTAAGCGCTTCTGCAAAAAAAATCCATCAATTACTCCGCCAGATGGCGCTGGAGTGCAGAGACAGCGAAATTGGCTCCTCCCGGCCCCTCAAATACCCAGGGACCTCCCACCAATCCCCAGATTTTCTCTGCAGTCTGGACTGCGAAGGACAAGATGTCTCTCTTCTCGCAGGTGAGCGGGGCTATTAGCCTGCAGCCCTGTAGGACTATTCCCACCCGTTCCATTATTAATGTGCCTCCCAGCCTTGGCTGCGCTGGTCGGGTGACGGTAGGCAGCACCGCTGTCAGGTGCTTAGGATCGCTGCTCCACTGCAACCCCCCCCCCACCAAAGGGTAGGCGGTATAGGCATATGGTGAGCCTGCATGGGATGCCCCTCCCGCCCTATTGCCCCTGTCCATCGGTGTGTCCCCCCTCGCTCTCCCTTGTAGCTCTTGGGGGGGGGGGGGGTGTTGGTGAATTTGCCTTGGTGCTTCACTGTATTATGTGCTTCTGGTTGGTGTCAGTCGCCGCGCTGACTTGGTTGCACTGGTTGCTTTTTTAAATTTACAGCCGTGCGCGCTTCCACTGTGTTCCGCGCTTGGCGACGTTACCTCAGGCGCTGGTGCGCAGTTATTGGCTGCTTGTCATGTGTACGGCTTCGCGCTCTTCGGCGGGGGGTGGTTGGCGCATTCCGCGTCACTGACCCCGCGGCCCGCCCCTCGAGGTATGCCTGGCGCCATTTTCTCTACCGGCTGCTGCGTGACTGGCATCTACCTACCGCGGTCCGTGAGTGCCCTCGCGGGCGGTCTTATTTACCTTTTTGTCATTTCACATGTCACTTACGGTTCCCCTTTGCTTATGTCTTTCAGACGGGCCGACCTCTATTGGTTTCTCCCGGCCCTACTCCCTCTATTTGGTTAATTAACTTGTGAGGCCTAGTGTGTAAATTACTCCCACTTCCCTAGCGGGCTATTGGGGCATCCCGGGTTGCTTTATAGCGTGAATCCCTATTGGCCTATTGTGCCGCTATAATCGCCATATGGAGGCGTCTCAGGATAATGTGCTTGGGGTTCCTTCGGGACAAGCCCGGCTGTGTGTAACTTGTGGGGTGTCCCCTACTAGTGCTGACAATGTGCGGGTCTGTATACCTTGTGCCCAGCAGGTGCTTGCGCTGCAGCCTGGTCTACCAGTAACTGGGCCTGTGGCCCGTATGGCTTCACCTACTCCCCCCAGCTTAAATCTGACTCCCATGGAGTTGCATACAAGTGGGGATTCTCAGCCTGATGTGTCTACTAGACTGGCTAGTGTTGAGAAGTTGCTTGCTAATACCTTGGCGCGTAAGGCCTCTGCAAAAAAAGCGGCACTTGACGCCTGATGTCACTCTGTTCCCTATGGAAGCTGATGAGTTTTTGGATCTGTCTGGCTATACCCCTTTGGAAGAAGGGGAGTTATTCTCTGACTCAGTCATCTGATGAGAGACCCAGGGGTCATGATGATTCCGGCTCTGACCCCTGGGCCCCAGATGATACTGATAAGGTACTGTCTATCTCTCCCCCGGTTGCAGCCCCCAGGCAGCAGGGGGAATTGTTTCATACTGCTAAGCCACGCTTAGAATTTCCTGAGCAAGCCTATTTTTATAATCTTGTACTCGGGGGAATGGGAGCGTCCCAGCAGGCTTCCCGGTGTACCTAAGAGTTGGGATACGAGGTATCCCTTTCCTGCTGATGTAGTGAAGTGTTGGTCATCCCCTCCTGAAGTGGATGCCCCGGTCCTAAGGTTATCTAACACCTCTGTCATGCACTCCCCTGACTCTACTACGCTGCGGGATGCTGAGGACGGCGCATTGATCAGCTGGCGTCCCATGCCTTTGCGTGTGTAGGGACGGCGCTGCGCCCGGTCTGTGCCTCTGACATTACGGCGGTGGCTATCAGGACCCTGCTCAGAAGTATCCTTGATGGTGCCCCTGATGTGTCTAGTGAGGAGTTTAATGCTCTCTCTTGTTGTGAGGTTTTTGTGACTTATGTCCTCTCTGCCTTGGATGATACCATTAGGATGTGTGGCAGAGCCTCTGCCCTTGTGGTGGCTATACGCCGCTCGTTTTGGCTGCGCCAGTGGGCTGCTGACAACGCTGCCAAGAAGGCTCTCACTGGTTTTCCCTTCAAAGGACTGCGCCTGTTTGGGGAACGCCTGGACCTTTTTGCTAAGGGAGGCAGGTTGCCCCAGCACAGGTGGCAGTCTCGGCCCTTTCGGGGACAGGGCTCCTTTCCTTCCCCCTACCGTGGTGCCAGACAGGGGAGGGGGGTCTCCCTTACAGGGGCCCGAGGAGAATTCTGGGGTAGGGGCAGAGGACGTGGTCGCCCTGGCTCATCCTGGGGCTCTAAGCTTCAGGAGGTAGTGTCCTCCAGTTACAAGATAGTTTGCTTCCTGCCCCCTCCCCCCTCCCAAGATTCATCAGATCCTGGATTTCTCAGGACCCTGTGTCAGCTCAGGCTCTGGTTCTGGCGGTGCAAAGCCTTCTGGAGCTGGGGGTCATCTGTCAGGTCCCCTTACGAGAAGGGGACAAGGGCTTCTATTCCAATCTGTTCACCGTGCCCAAAAGAGATGGGTCAGTCAGGCCCATCCTGGACTTGAAGATCCTCAACAAATTTGTCAGGTGCAGGCGCTTTCGCATGGAAACTCTGCGCTCTGCCATCAATTCCCTGCGTCCAGGGGACTTCATGACGTCTGTGGACATCAAAGATGCTTACCTTCATATTCCTGTGTTTCCAGGTCATCAAAGGTTTCTCAGGTTCGCTCTGGAGGATCAGCACTACCAGTTTGTGGCATTGCCCTTTGGTCTCACCTCAGCTCCCAGGGTGTTCACCAAGGTGCTGGCAGGTGTGATGGCTCTGCTCAGGGCATCCGCGTGCTGCCCTACCTGGACGACATTCTCATCACTTCCCAGTCCCTCCAACAGGCGGAGTTGGATACTCAGCTGGTAGTGTCCACTCTGGAGTCATTTGGCTGGGTGATCAACCATCCCAAGTCGTCCCTGGCTCCCTCCTTGGTGACTCCCTTCCTGGGAATGAATCTGGATACAGTTCAGGCAAGGATATTCTAAGTATGTCACACACCCCACTTCAAACATTAATTATTACACTTGGGTTAACTCACCGCTAGGTGGCAGCATTGCAGAGAATCTCCAAAAAATTCAACAGGCCCCTCCCGGTCTATACATACCTGGTACCTCCCAAGAATCACCCGGTGTTGTTCTCTGCAAGGTGGCGACAAGACAGAAGAAAGAAGTATCCCCCCGGCCCCCCCCCCCCCCCCCCCTTGGTCTATTTCTGCCCGGCTCCTGTTTGGTAGTATATTTGTTTACTGGCAGCCTCCCAGCTTCGGCTGTAGGCCAGGTAAAAGGTAGCCGGCACCATTGGTGCCTAGGAGATTAGCTCCTCCGCTCGACCCTTCATTGCGGGGCATAGCGGGATTCCCGGAGTGGTGATCCGGATGTGGGATGCCCCCATTAATAGTAGGTTAGCGGTTCAGGATGTGCCTAGCCCTGGGACTTTAGTTATTCCTCACTCCGGGGTGTGTGGCGCGCTTTGGGACCGGTGACATGGTTGTGTGAGTGTGGCTGCTGCGCTGCTGGTTTGTGAGGGCTTATGCGCTGTTTACTGTGGCAATTTTTTTTTGTGGATCTGCCTTGTGTGTCTTTATTTTCAGCTGCTGTTGGTGTGAATGGCGTCTCTCCCCTCAGGAGCCGGGGGGGCGGGGCCTCGCGGCGCGCGGTGCTTGCAGCCTGGCGTGTCCGGTCTGCACAGGGGGGAACAGAGGGAGATAGCGTGTGTGTGTGTTTGTGTGTGCTCTTGGGACCGGCAGGCTGCTCCGCCGGTCCCGTCTTGGAGGCTGAGCGTGGTTCACTGTCTGCCTGCGCTGACGCCGCAGGGGGCGGGGCCGCGCGCTGATTGGCTGCTCTGGAGGGGCGGGGCCTTCTCGGCTCCCGCGCTCCCGGGGCTCGTGTTCCCCTCCCTCACTGTCCGGAGCGGTGTTCGGGCCGCCATCTTCTGCGGTGCCTCTCTGCGCTTGTGATCTCTCTCAGGTAGGCGTTTTCTGATATCTTGCGGGGGATGTTTTTGGTCACATAAAGGTGGTGGCCTGGTCCCCCGTATTACGTCCCCTCCTTCTCCCGCCTCCTCGCTCCTGCACGTCTTTTTAAAGTGCTGGTTGTGTATTTTAACAATCTCCTTTTGTCTATGGTTAATGGGGGGGGGGGGGGAGGGGGGTTGTATGTTATGCTTGTATGTTTGTATAGGTATTATTGTGCCTGGATTGACTGTTGTCCCTCTTCTTTTGTGTCTTTCAGATCCTGGGATCCCGTCTGGCAGGGCTCTCCCGGTCTTATATACCTGGCTTGTGGGGGGTGTTTTCATAAAACTCTATATATAATATATATATATATATGTATGTATATATGTGTTTTTATGCTATTCCCCTGGGTCAGGATTTTTTTGACAATCTTTAGACAATTGTTAGGTTATTAAGGGGCATCCCGGGTTGCGTACTGCATAAATCCCTGGGTTCTGCGAACACCATAAATTTCACCACATGGAGGCTGCCACAGATACCGGGAATGGTTCTTCGGGACAATCCAAGGTGTGCGGGGGTTGTGGGACTCCGCTCCAGGGAGATGTCATTTTGTGTATCCCATGTGCACAGCAGAACATTGCACGGCAGTCCAGTACTCCGGTGCCTAGCACTTCGTCAGCCGCGCCATCTCCCTCTCCCCCTCGCTTATTCCGGACCCCGTGTGACGTTGTCCTGGGCGGGGATTCGCAGTCTGAGGTATGTGCCCGTTTGACCAGCCTTGAGAAGCGGTTTTCTGCTATGGCCGCTCAGAAGGCTCCAGCTAAGCGGAAGCATCTGTCTCCGCCTCCGCCGGATTCAGATGAGGAAGTTGTGGGAGATCTGGATTGGTCGGATCGTCCCCTTGAAGATGGTGAGCTCATTGAGGAAGAAGATTCTGATGTTCAGCAGTTGCTGGGTACTGAGGGGGATCAGGCTGACGGCCTCCCTCTCGATTCCTCTACCATTCTGACCCAGATGTTTGAGGTTTTGGATTTGGATCCTCCGGTGGTTGCTCCTAGGCCTAAGGGTCAGCTTTTTGGGGTGTCCAAGCAGCGTTTGGAGTTTCCCAGCCAACAGCATTTTGAAGAAATTGTTTTCAAGCAATGGGAGCAACCTACACGTCTTGTTGGTGTGCCGTCTAGCTGGGATAGGAAGTATCCCTTCCCGGCGGAATTGATGAAGCGTTGGTCTGTCCCCCCTGAGGTAGATACTCCGGTCTTGGGACTGTCCAACACGGCGGTCGTGCATTCCCCTGACACGACTTCTCTCAGGGATGGCGAGGATCGCCGGGTTGATCAGCTTGCCCGTCATGGTTTTGTATGTGCGGGTTCGGTGTTAAGGCCTGTCTGTGCTTCGGCTCTTTTGACTTTTGCGGTCAGGTCTATTGTCAGGGACTTGGGTGTGGATCTCGAGCCTACCAGTGATGAGTCCCTTGCGCTTAAGCGCTGCGATTCTTTCTTGTCCTTTATCCTGGCCGCTCAAGAGGATGCCATGTTGATGTGTGGCAGGGCTACTGCCTTGCTGGTGGCTATCCGGCGCTGTGTGTGGTTGAGACAGTGGACGGCTGATTTTAATTCTAAAAGATCGCTCACGGCTCTGCCCTTTTTGGGTTTGAGGCTTTTTGGTGAGAGGCTGGATTCTGTTGCCAAGGGAGGTAAGTTACCTCAGCGCAAGAAATTTCGCCGTTCCTTTCGGGGGACGGTCTCCTTCAATCCGTCCTTTCGGGGAGCCGGAGCCGGAAGGGGTGCGGGCTCCTCGGCCCCCAGGGGCGCCAGTTGGAATAGGGGTAGAGGCCGTGGCCGTCCCGTTCGTCTGGGGTGCCAAGCCCAAGCCGGTTGCCAAGCCCACTCAGCAATGAGGGGGCGCCCTCACCCGTTCGGGTGGGGGGACGGTTGCAACTTTTCTCCCGGGTGTGGGACCAGGAGGTCTCGGACAGATGGATCCGGGAGGTGGTTTCGGCCGGTTACAAGTTGGAGTTCGAGTCCCGTCCTCCTCCAAGGTTCTTCAGGTCTCGGGTGTCTTTGGATCCTTTGGCCGCGCAGGGGCTCCTGGCGGCGGTAAGGAATCTTCTAGACTTAGCTGTCGTTTGCCCGGTTCCTTCTTCAGAGGTAGGGCGCGGGTTTTGCTCCAATCTCTTCACTGTTCCCAAAAAGGACGGGTCCTTCCGTCCTATTCTGGATTTGAAGTTTCTCAACAGGTTTATTCGTCCCCGGAAGTTCCGCATGGAAACCCTGCGATCGGTTCGCTTCGGCAGGGGGACTTTATGACGTCCATAGACATCAAGGATGCGTACCTGCACATTCCGATCTTTCCAGCTCATCAGCGGTTCCTTCGTTTCGTGGTGGAGGATCGGCACTTTCAGTTTGTGGCTCTTCCATTCGGCCTCACCTCTGCTCCGAGAGTGTTCACCAAGGTGTTGGCGGGGGTGATGGCCCTGCTCAGAGCTCAGGGGATTCGCATTGTGCCTTACCTGGACGATCTTCTCATCATGGCACCTTCTTTCAGTCAAGCAGAGGGGGACACCAGCACGGTGGTGTCTATGTTGGAGAGGTTCGGCTGGGTGATCAATTACCCCAAGTCCTCGCTGGTTCCGGCCAGGGTGGTGACCTTTCTGGGGATGTCGTTGGACTCCTGCCAGCACAGAGTGTTTCTCCCTCAGGCCAAGGTTCTGCTGATTCAGGAATTGGTCCAGCTGCTCCTCTCCCATCCTCATCCGTCCATTCGTCTGGGGATGAGACTGGTGGGGTTGATGGTGGCCTCGTTCGAGGCAGTTCCCTTTGCTCAGTTTCATACGAGGACTCTGCAACTTCATCTTTTGGCGTCTTGGAACCGGCGTCCGGAGTCGTTGGATCGGTCCTTCCGGTTGTCCCCTCGGGTTCGGCAGTCCCTTCTGTGGTGGTTGGTCTCGGACAACCTTCTGAAGGGCAGGTCGTTTCTGACCCCGCTTTGGGAAACTGTCACCACAGATGCCAGTTTGTCAGGCTGGGGAGGTTTTTGGAAGGATCTTCGGTTTCAGGGGCAGTGGGACCCTCAGGAGGCCCACTTGCCCATCAATGTTCTGGAATTGCGAGCCATCAGGTTGGTTCTGTCTCGCTTGACGCATCATTTACAAGGTCTGCCGGTTCAGGTTTGCTCAATCAGACGGCGGTTGCTTACATCAATCACCAAGGGGGGACTCGCAGTCTGGGTGTCCACAGGGAGGTGTCTCTGATTTTGGTCTGGGCGGAGACTCATGTCCCTTGCATCTCGGCAGTTTACATTCCGGGAGTGGAAAACAGAGGCGGATTTTCTGAGCCGGTGTGCGTCACGTCGGGGGGAGTGGTCTCTCCATCCCCAGGTGTTTTGGTCGCTTTGTCTCCGGTGGGGGACGCCGGAGGTGGATCTGTTTGCCTCTCGTCACAATCACAAGCTTCCGTCCTTTGTGTCCCTGTCCCGGGACCCTCTGGCTCTGGCGGTGGATGCCATGGCTCTGAGCTGGAGGGACCTGGGGTTTCTTTATCTGTTTCCTCCGATTCCCATGCTAGGCAGGGTTCTGCGAAAGTTGGTTCTGGAGGGAGTTCCCGCCATTCTCGTGGCTCCAAGGTGGCCAAGGCGGGTGTGGTTCGCAGACATCGTTCGTCTGGCCGTAGATCAGTTCGATCTGCCTCTTCGGCCGGATCTTCTCACACAGGGTCAACTATGTTACCCCAGTTTACAAACGCTGGCTTTGACGGCTTGGCTGCTGAAACCTCCATCTTAAAGGAGGAGGGTCTTTCGGATGCGGTCATTCGGACTCTTATTAGTGCCAGGAAGAGATCATCTTCTTCCATCTATTACAGGTATTGGAGATCTTATATTGATTGGTGTGAGGCTAGGTCTTTGCCTTGCCGGGTCTTTTCTGTGTCTAGGATTTTGGGGTTTCTTCAGTCGGGGCTGGACTCCGGTCTTCAGCTGAGTACCTTGAAGGGGCAGGTTTCTGCTTTGTCTATTTTTTTCCAGAAGTCTTTTGCTAGTCATTCCTTGGTCAAGACCTTTTTCCAGGGGGTTTCGCATGTGCGGCCTCCTAGGAAGCCTTTGCTCCCAGTGTGGGATTTGAATTTGGTTCTTTCTGCTCTTAAGGCTCCTCCTTTTGAGCCTTTGCGGGATATTGCTTTGTCCATTCTTACTCAGAAGGTTGCCTCTCTGGTTGCCATCACTTCGGTTCGGCGTGTTTCAGAGTTGGCAGCTTTGTCTATTCAGGCTCCTTATTTCGAGGATCATCAGGACAAAGTGGTTTTTCGATACAAGTCAGACTTTCTCCCTAAAGTGGTTTCTGCTTTTCACCTTAACCAGGACATTGTTCTTCCTTCCTTGTGTCCTAAGCCTAGGAATGTCAAGGAGAGTGCTTTGCACTGCTTGGATGTGGTACGTTGTGTCAGGTACTATCTACGTGCCACGTCTTCTTTTCGTAAGACTGATGCCTTTTTTGTTGTGCCATGTGGGCCTAGGAAGGGTTTGGCTCCGGCCAAGTCTTCCATTAGTAAATGGATTCGTCAGGCCATTGTTGGTGCTTATTCGGCTAAGGGGAAGGATCCTCCTTTTCGCGTTACTGCTCACTCTACTCGTGCGGTTGGTGCGTCCTGGGCTTTTCAGCACCAGGCTTCGGTTGAACAAGTGTGTAAGGCTGCAACTTGGTCTTCTGTTCATACTTTTTCTAAGTTCTATAAGGTTGATGTGCGGGCCTCAGCGGATGCTGTTTTTGGCCGCAAGGTTTTGCAGGCTGCAGTGGTTTGAGTTTTTTCTGCGTTATTGCCTGTTCGGATACCCACCCTTTTCTGGACACTGCTGTTGGATGTCCCAAGTGTAATTATTAATGTTTGAAGTGGGGTGTGTGACATACTTAGAATAATACCATTTTGTGAATACTCACCTGTAAAATGGGTATTATAAGTATGTCACACACCCCACTTCACCCGCCCTTTTCGGTATCCTGGCTCTTTATATGGTGAAGTTTAGTTCTTTACATTGAGGGTTACATTGTTTGTTTCTGGTACCTGGTCTTACTGCTGTTCTAATACTGGGTGATTCTTGGGAGGTACCAGGTATGTATAGACTGGGAGGGGCCTGTTGAATTTTTTGGAGATTCTCTGCAATGCTGCCACCTAGCGGTGAGTTAACCCAAGTGTAATAATTGTTTGAAGTGGGGTGTGTGACATACTTAGAATACCCATTTTACAGGTGAGTATTCACAAAATGGTATTTTTTCTTCCTCAGCAGAAGGTGGACAGTCTGATTGTGCAGGTTCAGTTCCTGCTATCTTGCCCTCATCTCTCCATCGGGCAGGGAATGCAGCTGGTGGGCCTGATGGTGGCGTGCTTCGAGGCGGTCCCTTATGCTCAGTTCCACATGAGGCCTCTGCAACTCCACCTCTTGTCAGTATGGGACAAGGATCCTGCGTCCCTGGACCAGATCCTTGTGCTTTCCCCCGTGCTCAGGCGGTCCCTCTCGTGGTGGCTGGACTCCAGGAACCTGTTGGTGGGCAGATCCTTTCTGGCCCCCTCCTGGGAGACGGTCACCACGGATGCCAGTCTGACAGGTTGGGGGGGTTTCTGGAAGTCCCTGCAGTTCCAAGGGAGGTGGGGCCCTCAGGAGGCCCACACACCTATCAACATTCTGGAACTGCGATCAGGTTGGTTCTGACTCATTTGACTCATCGCCTTCGGGGCCTGCCTGTTCATGTGCGCTCTGACAACCAGACTGCGGTTGCCTACATCAATCATCAGGGAGGGACCCGGAGCAAGAGGGCCCTCCGGGAAGTGTCTCCGATTCTGCCGGGGGGAAGGGAAATGTTCCCTGTATATCGGCTGTGTACATCCCGGGGGTGGAGATTCTGCAGGGGGACCTCTCACCTGGGAGAATGGTCCCTCTGCGACAGGGTGTTTCAATCTGTGTCACCGTTGGGGTCAACCAGATGTGGATCTGTTTGCGTCCCGTAACAATCACAAGCTCCCGGCCTTTGTCTCCTTGTCCCAGGATCCTCTGGCCTTGGCCACGGATGCTCTAGCAATGTCATGCCAGGACTTTCAGCTCCTGTATGTCTTTCTTCCGTTTCCCCTGTTGGGCAGGTTTCTGCGCAAGATATTTCAGGAGGGGGTGCCAGCAATCCTGGTGGCCAAGAAGAGTGTGGTTCGCAGACGTGGTGCAGCTGGCAGTAGATCAGTACGCTCTGCCCAGGGTGCCAGACCTGCTCATTCAGGGTCACTTAACGCCATCCCAGTTTACAAACTCTGGCTTTGACGGCCTGGCTGCTGAAACCTCCTCTTCTTCCATTTACTATAGGGTTTGGCATGCCTACATTGACTGGTGTGAGTCTAGGTCTCTTCCCTGTTGTGTTCTCTATTCCCAGGATCCTGGAGTTCCTCCAGCATGGGTTGGAGCTGGGGCTCCAGCTCAGTACTCTGAAGGGTCATGTCTCTGCCCTGACTGTTATCTTCCAGAGGTCCTTTGCCCAGCATTCTCTGGTCAGGACTTTTTTCCAGGGGGTTACTAATGTGCGTCCCCCACGTAAGCCTATGTTGCCTGTTTGGGATTTGAACTTGGTCTTGTCTGCCTTGCAGGGTGCTCCCTTTGAACCTGTGCAGGATGCTGCCCTGGCCATTCTTACTCTCAAGGTTGTCTTCTTGGTGGCTATCACCTCTGTTAGGTGTGTCTGAGTTTGCGGCGCTTTCCATCCAGCCCCCCTACTTTGAGAGACACCAGGACAAGGTGGTGTTTCGCTTCAAGCCAGACTTTTTGCCTAAGGTGGTGTCTGCCTTTCATTTGAATCAGGACATTGTTCTTCCTTCCTTGTGCCCTAATCCCAGTAATGCTAAGGAGAGGGTCTTGCATTATTTGGATGTGGTTAGGTGTCTGAAGTACTATCCTGTGGTTACGGCACCTTTCAGAAAAACTGATGCTCTTTTGTGGTCCCTTCTGGTCCTAGGAAGGGTTTGGCACCTGCCTAGTCTACTATCAGCAAATGGATCCGTCAGGCTGTGATTCAGGCCTATTCTGCTAACGGGAAGAATCCTCCCTTCCGCCTTACTGCTCATTCCACTTGTGCTATTAGTGCCTCTTGGGCTTTTCGGCACCAGGCTTCTGTTGAACAAGTTTGCAAGGCCGCTACTTGGTCTTCTGTTCATACCTTTTCAAAGTTTTACAAGGTTGATGTTAGGGCCTCAGCTGATGCTGCTTTTGGCCGTAAGGTTCTGCAGGCGGCAGTGGTATGACCTGTCTGCTGTTACCTTTGGGGATCCCACCCTACTTTATGGACATTGCTATCGGATGTCCCAAGTGTAAGTAATCTAATCTGGAGCAGGACGTACTGTATACTCCTAATATCAATTCTACAGGTGAGTAATCAGAGAATTGTATTTTCCTCTCCTTGTATGTATTGGTTTATGTATTCACTCGCAATGAAAAAGCAAAATTGCAGTTGCACTATGATTTTGACTGGTCACCAAGCCTTTGTATTCTAAGCTTACAGCACGTCCTGCTCCAGATATAGTAATAACATGTGGGTAATCCTCCGCCACCGGCGCCATGCACTGCAGACATGTAGAAAACAACCTCCTCCCGGCCCTACATATACCGAGGGACCTCTCACAAATCCCCCAGATTTCTCTGCAGTGCTGGAACTGCGAAGACATGAAGTATCACGCTCTCGCAGGCGAGCGGGGCTATTTCCACCTGTCCTCATTGTGAATTTATGCCTCCCAGCCTGGGCTGCGTTGGTCGGGTGAAGGTAGGCAGCACCTAGTGTGCTTACGGAGCTAGACTCCACCGCAATCCCCCACCATAGGGTAGGCGGTTAAGGCGAATGGTGAGCCTTCAGTTGCATGCCCCTCCTGCACCAGTGCCCCCACGCCCCGTGTAATGGTAAACCCCGAATATTGGGTCACCTTCCTCCCTAGATTCCCCCGTTAGTGGGGGGAAAAAGAGAGGGGGGGGGTGTGTGTACGATGGCCTAGCCTTGCCCTGATTACACCAGAGACTTATAACCTTTAAAGTGGACCAACACCCAGTATTTTGACTATCCTGGTTCTTGGTCCACTTCGGTGGGGCACCCCCGATCGGGGTGCCCCGCTGTGTGAAACCCCCCCGATCACCCTAAAAACTCACCTCTCCCCGCTCCCAGCGACGACTGACAAGGGATTTGACAGCCGCGGACAAGCGGCTCCTCCGCGCGCACGCCTTGAGGCGTGCCATAAGGTAAGGGGGTTTGGGGGGGGTTTCACCCCGCGGGACATCCCGATCTCGGATGTCCCGCGGGGAGGGAGGTGATTGGCCCGGGAATCTAATAGATTCCCGGGCCGATCACCCGAGGGTGATGGTCCACTTTAACGGTTACCGGGTGTCAGAGCGCGCTTCACATTTAAATTTTTTTGTTAACCACATCGCTTTTATTGTATTCTACTTGGCACGTACGGCAGCTCTGTTCCGGGACACTACGGTGCTTTTTATCCCTGTATTCACCCTGTCAGATTCTTCTCTGAGGTGATTTTCTAGCATAACTACTGTTTCTTCTGATTGGCTGCGCGCCTTTGAGCTTCGTGCTCTCCGGGGGGGGCGTGGTTCGGTTTGGCGCGTTCCGCATCATCGCCCGCTCTGGCCCGCCCTTTGAGGTTCGCTTGGCGCCATTTCCTTCTCACATGCGCGTGGTGAAGACGGTCCTCCCCTCGCAGTTCTGTAAGTGCCCTCAGGGGCGACCTTTTCCCTAGCTTTGCTTCTTCGCGCTTGGCTCTGACATCCCTGTTCCCCTTGTCTTTCAGACCGCGGACTTCGGTGGCTTCTCCCGGCCCGGTCCAGACCATTTTAAGAAATTACTCCCACTTCCCAGCGGGTTATTGGGGCATCCAGGGTTGCTTTATAGCGTCAATCCCTACTGGCATATTGAACTTAATAATCACCATATGGAGGCATCCCAGGATATTGTGAACGGGGTTCCCTCGGGACAAGCCCGTCTGTGTGTAGCTTGTGGGGTCTTACCTAGCAGTAGTGACAATGCACGGGTCTGCATCCCTTGTGCCCAGCAGGCGCTAGCCGGTCTCCCCACCTCTTCCGAGGCTGGGTCCGCTCCTCGCCTTGCTTCCCCTACTCCCCCAAGCTTGAGCCTAACCCCCAATACTAGTGGGGACTCTCATGCTGATTTGGCCACTAGACTGGCTAGTGTGGAAAACTTAATCGCTGGCTCCTTGGCGTGCAAGGCTACTGCCAAGAGGCGTCATTTGAATCCTGAATCTACTATTCTTCGTGTAGAATCTGACGAATTACTGCTTTCCTATGCACATTCCCCATCAGAGGAAGAGGAACTGTTCTCTGACTCGGGGGTCCTACGATGACAAGTCCAGGAGTCAGGATGAGTCTGGGTCTGATCATTGGTCCCAGGATGACATTGATAGACTGCTGACCCAGATCTTTGATGTGTTATCCCTCTCTCCCCCTCCCTCGGCAAAGGGGTGATCTGTTTCATACCGCTAGGGTGAGGTTGGAGTTTCCGGAGCAAACCCATTTTAATAGCCTTGTGCTGAAAGAATGGTAACATCCCAGCAAACTCCAGGGGATTCCTAAAGCTGTGGATAAGAATTATCCATTTCCTGCCGATCTGGTTAAGTGTTGGTCATCGCCGCCCGAGGTCGATGCCCCGATTCTGAGTCTGTCCAACACCTCTATTATGCACTCTCCCGACACTACTACACTGCGGGATTTAGAGGATCGGCGAGTTGATCAACTGGCATGTCATGCCTTTGCATTTGGGGGAGCGTCGCTCTGCCCGGTTTGCGCCTTAGCCATCACGGCGGTGGCGCTCAGGACTGTGGTTAAGACTGCTCTGGAAGGGGCGGATGACTTGCCCTCTGATGCCGCCAATGCTCTGGCCACCTGTGAGACCTTTGTGATTTATATCCTATCTGCATCGGACGATGCTATTAAGCTGAGTGCTAGATCCTCTGCTCTGGTGGTAGCCATACGCCGTGCGGTCTGGTTACGCCAGTGGGCTGCTGACAACGTCGCCAAGAAGACCCTTACGGGGCTTCCATTTTAAGGGTTGCGCCTGTTTGGAGAAAGGTTAGATATCTTTGCCAAGGGTGGCAAGTTGCCCCAGCGCAAACGTCAGCTTCGGCCTTTTCGTGGCCCAAGCTCCCATTCGACCCCCTACCGTGGGGCCAAGCAGGGTAGAGGGGTGTCCTTCGCTGGGTCTCGCGCAGATTCCTGGAACAAGAACAGAGGACGCTGTCCCGGTTCTTCCTGGGGGCCCAAGCCCAAAGCCCCCCCCCCCCCCCCCCCCCAAGACACCCCAAGCATGAAGGGGCGCCCTCGCCCGTCAGGGTGGGGGGACGTCTACAGCACTTCGAGCATGTCTGGAGACGCCTCGTTCCAGACCGGTGGATTCAGGAGGTAGTGTCCTCCGGTTACAAGATAGTTTGCTGTACTGCCCCCTACCAGGTTCGTTGGGTCCCGGATCCCACAGCACCCTGCCTCAGCTCGGGTCTTAATGCTGGCTGTGCAGGACCTTCTAGACATAGGGGTCATTTGCAAGGTCCCCTTAAGAGACAGAGGCATGGGGTTTTATTCCAACCTTTTCACGGTGCCCAAAAAGGACGGGTCAGTCAGACCCATTCTGGATTTAAAAATCCTAAACAGATTTGTCAGAAACAAGCATTTTTGTATGGAAACTCTGTGCTCTGCCATTGCCTCGCTGCGCCCAGGGGACTTCATGACATCTGTGGACATCAAGGACGCTTACCTGCATGTTCCGGTGTTTCCAGGGTACCAAAAGTTTCTCAGATTTGCGCTGTTGGATCAGCATTATCAGTTCGTGGCCCTGCCATTCGACCTTACGTCGGCTCCCAGGGTGTTCACCTAGGTGCTGGCAGGGGTGATGTCTCTCTTAAGACTAAAGGGCATACACGTGTTGCCCTACCTGGACGATATACTCATCACCTCTCGGTCTCTGCGGCAGGCAGAGCTGGACACTCGTTTGGTGGAGTCCACCCTGGAGTCCTTCGGCTGGGTGATCAATTACCCAAAGTCCTCTGTCCCCCTCCTCAGTGACCCTGTTTCTGGGGATGATTCTGGACTCGGTTCAGTCAAGGATATTCCTTCCTCCACAGAAGGTGGAAGCTCTGACAACGCAGGCGAGGTCCCTGCTCTCGAACCCTCATCCCTCCATCCGGCAGGGAATGCAGTTGGTGGGCTCGATGGTGGCAAGCTTCGAGGCGGTGCCCTTTGCCCAGTTTCATTTGTGAACCCTGCAGCTTCACCTTCTGTCAGTATGGAACAAGGACCCAGCGTCCTTGGACGAGATCTGGGTGATCCCCCCCTCGGTCAGACAATCCCTTGCGTGGTGGTTGTACCACAGGAACTTGACAAGGGGCAGATCCTTCCTGGCTCCCTCTTGGGAGACGGTCACAACGGTTGCCAGTCTTTTGGGCTGGGGGGGGATTCTGGATTCTCTTCCCTGCGCTTCCAGGGGTGGTGGGGCCCTCAGGAGGCCCATCTTCCTATCAATGTCCTGGAACTCAGGGCGGTCAGATTGGTGTTGGAATGATTGACCCAGCACCTGAAGGGTCTGGCGGTTCAGGTACGCTCAGACAACAGGACGGCGGTAGCCTACATCAATCATCAGGGAGGAACCCGGAGCAAGGGTGCTCTCCAGGAGGTGTCTCTGATTCTAACATGGGCAGAGACCAATGTCCAATGCATTTCGGCAGTCTACATTCCGGGGGCGGAGAATCTGCTAGCAGATGCTCTGAGCAGGTGGTCGTCCCGTCAGGGGGAATGGTCCCTCTGCGACAGGGTATTTCAGTCCCTGTGTCACCGTTGGGGTGTGCCAGACATGGATCTCTTTGCGTCACGTCACAAGCTACCGAGCTTTGTATCCCTGTCTCAGGATCCTCTGGCTCTGGCTTCGGATGCCCTGTCAATGTCTTGGAGGGAGTTTTGGCTCCTGTATGTGTTTCCACCAATTCCCCTTCTGGGCAGAGTGCTGCGCAAGATTGCTCTGGAAGGGGTACCCGCGATTCTGGTGGCCCCAAGGTGGCCAAGAAGAGTGTGGTTCGCAGACGTGGTTCAAATGGCAGTAGATCAGTACGATCTGCCAAGGTTGCCAGATCTTCTAACTCAGAGGTCTCTACGCCATCCCAATTTACTAACTCTGGCTTTGACGGCTTGGCTATTGAAACCTCCATCTTAATGGAAAAGGGTTTGTCTGCATCTGTTGTGGCTACTATGGTGCAAGCCAAGAAGACGACTTCGGCCGCTATCTATTACAGAGTATGGCGTGCTTACATTGACTGGTGTGAATCCAGGTCTCTTCCCTGCCGGGAAATCTTAGTCTCCAGGGTGCTGGAGTTTTTACAACATGGTTTAGATTGGGTCTTAAGCTTAGTACCTTGAAGGGCCAGGTTTCGGCCCTGTCTATCTTCTTTCAGAAGACCTTTGCCCAGCACCCTCTTATGAAGACCTTCTTTCAGGGGGTCACTCATGTGCGTCCTCCTCGGAAACCTATGGTTCCTGTTTGGGATCTGAACTTGGTGTTGTCGGCCCTGCAGGGTGCTCCTTTTGAGCCTATTCATGAGGCCGCTCTCACTGTGCTCAAGGTTGTCTTCCTGGTAGCTGTCACTTCGGTTAGACGTGTGTCTGAGTTGGCTGCTTTGTCTATTCAGCCTCCCTACTTTGAGAGACACCGGGATAAGGTGGTGTTTCGCTTCAAGCCAGACTTCCTGCCTAAGGTTGTGTCTGCATTTCATTTGAATCAAGATATTGTACTTCCTTCCTTGTGCCCTAATCCTAGTAACCCTATTGCATTCCTTGGATGTGGTCAGGTGTGTCAAGTCTTACCTGCTTACCAATCAGGCCTTTAGGAAGACGGATGCTCTCTTCGTTGTGCCTCATGGGCCTAGGAAGGGTTTGGCTCCCGCCAAGTCTACCATCAGTAAATGGATTCGTCAGGCTGTGGTTCAAGCCTATACTACTAAGGGGAAGACTCCCCCCTTTCGTCTTACTGCTCATTCTGCTAGAGCTGTTGGGGCTTCTTGGGCTTTTCAGCACCAGGCCTCTGTGGAGCAAGTTTGCAAGGCCGCTACTTGGTCTTCCGTTCATACCTTTACAAAGTTTTACAAGGTTGATGTTAGGGCCTCAGCTGACGCTGTGTTTGACCGCAAGGTTTTGCAGGCGGCAGTAGTTTAGACTGCTTGCTGTTGCCTTCTGTTGGGGATCCCACCCTTCTTTACAGACACTGCTATTGCTTAGAATAATACAACTCTGTGAAGTACTCACCTGTAGAGTTATTATATGCATACAGCACGTCCTGCTCCACCCCACCCTGTTTCACCTTGTTCTGGATCCCCTGTTGGTGATTGTTATCTTTGGGATTATTGCCAGTTTTGGGTGGTTGTTTTCTCCTGGCCTCTTTCTCACTGCTTTTCAATGCTGGGGGTTTGTGGGAGGTCCCTCGGTATATGTAGGGCCGGGAGGAGCTTGTTTTCTACATGTCTGCAGTGCACGGCGCTGGTGGCGGAGGATTACCCACATGTTGTTACTATATCTGGAGCAGGACGTGCTGTATGCATATAATAACTCTACAGGTGAGTACTTCACAGAGTTGTATTTTCTGCTGGTTTCTGTATTTCTTGAAAGAATGCTTGTGCTGCTCCAAGAAAAAAGTTAATTTCAATAGGCGATATGTTGGGGTCTGTTACAAAACACTTTCCCTGTGTTCTGTTTGACACAATACATTAGTCAAACTCTGGTACATGCCCTTGTTTTGGTTTTTCTCTAAGCCCTCGTTCACACCTGTCCAGTCCCGCATGCGTGTCCGTTAAGCGCTTCTGCAAAAAAAATCCATTGATGGCTTCTTTATGGCCCCTTTCACACTTTGGGTGCGACAGAGGAGAAAAACGCAGCCACAAAAAGTCCCGCCTAGTTGCGTCCTGGCCACACATGCTCCCCATTAAACAGGGATATCTATTAAAATAAGGCAAACAAAAACAAGGGGGAAGAAAGTTAGCGTGAAATGGAATTCCTACCAAAAACGCGACCTGACAGATGTGAACGTAGCATGAACATGTCTGTTTGGTTATCTTTAAAACAAATTGTTTTTAAATGTTTTTTTTCTTTTTTTTTTTTATTTAGCAGGAGGAGGAGGAGCCCAACTCCACCTCCAGCCAGGAGGCGACGCAGTCCATCCCCTGCTCCACCACCTCGGAGGCGCAGATCTCCATCTCCACAGAGGCGCAGGTAAGAGATAAGTTACAAATCTTTCGAATATCCAAGCCAATTTTTTTTTTTTTTGTTAAGTTAAACTACAGTGATTGTCATATTTCTACTTTTTAGGTCCCCATCTCCTCACAGACATTCTTCGCAACGAAGATACTCTCCTCCCATACAAAGACGATACTCTCCATCTCCCCCTCCCAAAAGGAGAACCTCTTCACCACATACTCAGCCACCACTGAAACGCAGAGTATCCCAATCTCCTCCTCCAAAGCACAGAATATCACATTCACCACCTCCAAAACATAAAGGGTCTCCTGTTGGGAAGAGGCGTTCGCCGTCGCCGCCTCCTAAGCTCAGAAAGGAATCTTCCAGTCGATCTGGTCAGGAAACTCTGTCTTCCCCACAGGCAAAACGTTCACCATCACCACGCCCACGAGCAGCGCGAAGCTCCGAAAGTCCTGCTCACAGAAGAGGAGAATCTTTGTCTCCACCCAGAAGGCAGCAGTCCCATTCACCAAGCACCCGACCTATTCGACGAGTATCTAGGACTCCAGAACCCAAGAAGGCTAAGATGTAATTTTTGTTGTATTATTTACCTATATTTTCCTTTAAAAAAAAAAAAATAAATAACCTTCTTCCTGTTTCCCTCCCTAAGGGATTCTCCTAGTCCACAGCCTGCAAGAGGCTCATCATCCCGATCAGTTTCTGGATCCCCTGAACCAGTTTCTAAAAAACAGGCAGTTTCTCCATCCCGATCTAGATCTCGTTCCCAGTCTGGCAACTGGTCCCCAGCTCCAGCACCTGTAAAGGCCAAGAGTGTCACACCTAGTCAATCCCCACTTCAGGTATGTTAACCGTTCTCCTAAAAACTGAGATTAAGTTTGTGTTTTAAATCTTGTTATATATATATCTACATCTACACTGTTGTGTTCTAAAAAATTGCAGTGAGTTTTTAAAGGGCAAAGTGCTTTTTGAAGAGCTGCTTAACATCTCAGTCCACCAAGTTCTCTCGTTTCTGGTATTGCACACAATGAGTGACGCTATTGTTTGGCATTTTTTGGTTTTGCCAATTCATTTTTAATGTTATCCGACAAGTTCTCTAAGCCCAAAACAATTGCGTTGCTCTGCTTTCTCTTCTGCTCTGTAGGACCTGGCCTGTCTGACACTCAGAAACATTTGGGTTTCCAAAAATGGCGCACCCAGTGCCCCGGGTACTGGTGGCAGTCACTGTGTCTGTGCACAGCACCAGCCATACAGGAACCTGGCTGGAGAGAGCTTTGTAAGTTAAATTTAAGATGTTAAACTGGTAGGCAGTATGGAGACTGACGGGGTGGGGCAAGCAGCTGTGTTCATAATAGATTGGAGAGGTCCCAGTCTATTAGTTTGTAACCCACAAAGCTTTGCGGCGATATAATTACATTAACATTTTTTAGGTGAGAGGAAGGGGCAGATGCAGGAGGTATTTTAAGTTTGAGGTGGCTAAGGAGTGAAGGTGAGGTTTGAATAAAATATTGCCCAAATTGACTCTAAGGCATTGAGCTTGAGAGGTTACAGTTATTGTAAAGTTGTTAAAGGAACAGCACCCAAGAAATCTACTTTTTTAGGTCCTGTTCCTCCCTGGCAGGGTTTTCAGATTTGAGATGCCCCGTTATGTGTATCCGCTGGGATCGCTCATAAACAGTTTCCTCATTCCCACGATGCACTTGCGTGACACTTGTTCCATTCAGAAACCATCTCCACCTCTACCCTATTTAGATGACCACCTAGTACGGGCACAGTTTCTTAAGCAGGCGCAACTGGCCCTCAGGAAGTGATTTCCTCTTTAGTAATTTGGCTGGATCATCATCGGGAGAAAGCCCAGTTGACTACAGCCAGAGCACTAATCTTTCTGTGAATGTGTTTGAACAGACACAGAAGTGGTGCAAGACTTAACGTCCGATGGACAAATTGATCAGTCTGAAACACCATCGTCCATTCCATCTTTTTATTGCTGTTCCTTGTATTCGGGCAGTGCAGGCGATTTACTGGACATGTATCCACCTTTCGTGTAGCGATCCAGTACAATATGCTTTCTTGTGTGCCAATTACTCTAGCTCACATCTCTGAGGACCAACAGTCAAAAATGACTTAAACAGACCAACACCACAAACATTGCTCAAATGCATCCCTCCCCGGGGCAAATTAGATTGCGGCACATAATCTTTAACTCTGCTTAACTCTGCTGTGGTAAATTTTAGAAACAAAATGGCGTCATGCATTTGCAGGCCGCCTGCAAACAGGAAGTGCTGCTGGGCTTCCTGTTACTGGGCATTGTTGAATCCAGGCAGCAGCATGGCTGAGATGCTGGAAGAGGTAGGTCCAAGATTGCCGCTACCTTTCTTTTCCAGCTGTGCCAGTCTGTTCAAATTTAAGGGCCTTTTTTTCACCATCTGTTTTTTCTTCTCGAATTCAAGACTACTCAACCTCCTTTTAACAAGGCCTTAATTCTGGGGTTGTTTTGCGCACTCTCAAGGGCCATGTCTTGGCCTTGTCCATTTTGTTTCTTAATGTGTATTATACGGTTAAATCCATATAGAAGGATCAAGAAATATGGTTTACAAGATGTGATGCATGCAATGTTAAAGAAATCCAATTCACACTTTAAACTTCCATTATGCAATTCCATTATGCAATGTTGGAGGAATCTAGCAAAAACAGTTTGAATTAAACCGTACCTTCACCCTGAATAAGAGTCTATCTTGTATGTATCTGCCACCCTGTACATACAGATTACCCACATTAAAAATCATCCTACCTGCACCTAGTGTGTATTCTGAGCCTTTAAATATCCAAGATGGCGGATCATGGAGCATCAGGTAGCCTGCAGACAGGTAGTGTCTTCTGATTATGCCATTCTGCATTCCTGACCCCAGCTCTGCCTGTGCAATGCACATCTATAACCCGCCCCTCTGCGCTTTACCCCACTCTCCTCTGCTCAGTGTGTGTGATGCTTCTGAGGCAAGATGGTGGCGCCCATATCCTAGAGTCCTGGACAGAGTTGCAGCCCTGCGGAGGAAAGAATAAGTAAGCAACTAAAAACTTAAAATTCATTTGAGATGCTAGCGAATAGTTTTATAAGCGTTTGGGCTTTTCATTAAATGATGCTGGTCCGGTTTAATGTAGGCCAAGTTTTATTTCCGAGTAATACTGTGTATACATACAGTGAGCCATTAGATGGGATCCCAAGTGGCTGTAAACAATATGCAATCTTTTTAACCTAGTAACCGAGCCTGATAGAGTATACGATGTTCTGGCTATTCCAGCCATTAATGCACACAGTTCAGCAGTTTACAGAGCAAGGCCTTGATTCATCAAGAGTTGAGAACAATTCTCATGGTAGCAAAAAATGTATTCCATAAGAAAAAAAGCCTGAGAATTTCAATGTTGATAAATCACCAGATAGGAAGACAATGACAGTCAATTTACTATAGTGTAAAAACCAGTAAAGAGTTTACCGAGTACTAAAGTGCCATTGACTTTAATTGTCTTCCTATCTCCTACTTTATCAACAGTGATATGCTCAGGCTTTATTCGAAGTATGTCACACACCCCGCTTCAAGATATCCATAACATGTGGGTAGTACCAACCTGAAGAGGGCGTTCTGCAGAGATGATAGTAAAAAGAAGGCCCCTCCCTGATCCATAAATACCTGGGACCTCCCACTCATTACCCAGTTTTCCATCTCTGCAGACGGCGAGCAAGTCAGAAGATGATGTCTCCTCCTTGCACAGGGGGATTTAAGGTAGCCGGGATGATTCCCGGCCCGCTACTTAATTATTTCCGTTTGGACCCTTTTTGCCCTAGAATACATATGCCTCCCAGCCGTGGCTGCGGGTCCAGGCGAGGGTATATTAGCACCTCAGGTGCTCAGGAGCAACGCTCCACCGTGAGACCCTATACTAGAGGGTAGACGGTTACACCGGGTTGGTGACCCCGGCTTGGGATGCCCTGTCCCTTAGTTTTAACGTTGGAATGGCCCTCCCAGGATCCCTTTTCCACAGTGGGGATGGGGGGTGTGGGTCTCCTCTTTATTATTCTCTTTATTATGCTCTTAACTTTTTCTGTCTTTTACTACAGTTGGGTGTGTTTGTCTCTTTAACTGTCCTTATTGTCAGCGCCGCGGCCGTTATTGAGGAGGCCTCTGTGCGGTGCTGGGCTTTTCTTCTTATTTAATAATGGCGGAGGTAGTTTACCTCACGCACTGTATGGATGCCATGTAGTGGGGGGGGGGGGGCGGGGCCGGACCTTCGGCGCGGGGCCGGGGTCCGTCCCTCCTTGTATTGTGTGCCAGCGGTGATAGGAGTGCAGGCTGACACATTTAATTTAATTTACTTTTAATGGGCCAAGCGCCGCGGCCGCACATTCGCTGCGGCGCCGGCCGTTTTTGGCGCCTCTTTTTCTCTGAGGGGAATCTCCCCTCACGATTATCCTCTTGGGGGCGGGGCCGGTCTTGCGGCGCGTCACTGCAGCCCGCCCCCATCTATCTCTGGCGCCGCTGCGGAGCTAATGCTTGGCATAGGAGGGGGGGCGGAGCTTGGCGTCTCGCGCGTCCCGCACTGACCACGCCCCCTTCTCCTCTTCTCCTCTTCTTAGTCAGAAAAGCCTCTTCCTCACGGTCTGGTCGCCATTACACGTTCCCGCGGTACTGTGAGTGGCCTGTGGGCCCCCTCTCCCCCATCCTTCTTTGTATGCATGTTCTTTTGTTCCTTATCATAAGTTCTTTCTGTGTCTTCCAGGCGGAGGTTTATCAGGAGGATCTCCAGTAGTATTTAGGGGGTTTCTCCCGGTCCTAGGTCCCTGGGTTCATTTTATTGATCATAAATCCTCCCACTCGGGACATTATAGGGGCATCCCGGGTTGCCTATTGGCGTAATTCCCTGGGTCATAGCGACTATTAAAAGTTCACCTTATGGAGGCATCCCCGGATACTGGGCTCGGGACCCCTTCGGGGCATCCCCGGAAGTGTATGTTGTGTGGGGTATCCATTACTGGGGACGTTATTGAGGAGGCCTCTGTGCGGTGCTGGGCTTTTCTTCTTATTTAATAATGGCGGAGGTAGTTTACCTCACGCACTGTATGGATGCCATGTAGTGGGGGGGGGGGGGGGCGGGGCCGGACCTTCGGCGCGGGGCCGGGGTCCGTCCCTCCTTGTATTGTGTGCCAGCGGTGATAGGAGTGCAGGCTGACACATTTAATTTAATTTACTTTTAATGGGCCAAGCGCCGCGGCCGCACATTCGCTGCGGCGCCGGCCGTTTTTGGCGCCTCTTTTTCTCTGAGGGGAATCTCCCCTCACGATTATCCTCTTGGGGGCGGGGCCGGTCTTGCGGCGCGTCACTGCAGCCCGCCCCCATCTATCTCTGGCGCCGCTGCGGAGCTAATGCTTGGCATAGGAGGGGGGCGGAGCTTGGCGTCTCGCGCGTCCCGCACTGACCACGCCCCCTTCTCCTCTTCTCCTCTTCTTAGTCAGAAAAGCCTCTTCCTCACGGTCTGGTCGCCATTACACGTTCCCGCGGTACTGTGAGTGGCCTGTGGGCCCCCTCTCCCCCATCCTTCTTTGTATGCATGTTCTTTTGTTCCTTATCATAAGTTCTTTCTGTGTCTTCCAGGCGGAGGTTTATCAGGAGGATCTCCAGTAGTATTTAGGGGGTTTCTCCCGGTCCTAGGTCCCTGGGTTCATTTTATTGATCATAAATCCTCCCACTCGGGACATTACAGGGGCATCCCGGGTTGCCTATTGGCGTAATTCCCTGGGTCATAGCGACTATTAAAAGTTCACCTTATGGAGGCATCCCCGGATACTGGGCTCGGGACCCCTTCGGGGCATCCCCGGAAGTGTATGTTGTGTGGGGTATCCATTACTGGGGACGATGTACTTCTGTGTATACCTTGTGCACAGCAAACTATTACGCGGCAGTCCGAACCCCAGGCGTCTGGGTCAGCACCGCCGGTCGCTTCATCTCCCCCTCCCACCTTGATACGCACCCCGTGTGACGTCGTCATGGGCAGGGAGCTGCAATCTGAGATGTGCGCCAGATTGGCCAACCTTGAGAAAATTATCTCCAGCTCGGTCGCCCGTAAGGCTCCGGCTAAGAGAAAGCATTTGTCGCCGGCTCCGCCGGTGGATGACCTTGATGACGTTAATAATCTGTATTGGTCTGATTATTCCCCGCTAGAGGAAGGGGAGGTTTATGAGGATTCAGATATTTCGGACGATGAGCAGTCTTTTGGCGCTGATGCCGAGCTTGGTGACTTGGGGAGATTCTCGGATACTCCTCACGCTCTGGCTCTGATGTTGGAGGTTCTGAATATTTCCCCTCCCGAGGAGGCGCCACAGCAGAAGGGTGAGTTGTTTGAGGAATCCAGGCCGCGCTTGGAGTTTCCTACGCAAAGGCATTTTGACAAAATTATTGCTAAGGAATGGGACAGGCCGGCTCGGCTCCCTGGCATTCCTCAGGGGTGGGATAAGAAATATCCCTTCCCTTCGGAGGCGGTTAAGCGCTGGGCATCCCCCCCCCCCCCCTTCCCCGAGGTGGATGCACCGGTTTTGGGGTTGTCCAACTCCTCTGTTTTAAATAGACCTGATTGTTCCACCCTCAAGGATGGAGAGGATAAACGCATTGACCAGATGGCTTGTCATGGTTTTGCTAGCGTTGGGTCAGCCATGCGGCCCGTTTGCGCTTCGGCGCTAATGGTGTTGGCTGCCAGGTCTGTGGTCAGGGTCCTGTTGACTTCTTCCGGGCTTCGTCCTGGTAGTGCCGAGTTCCTTAGCCTTAAACGGTGTGAGTTGTTTTTATCTTTTGTGTTAACAGCCTTGGATGACACCTTGATGATGTGTGGTAGGACGTCGGCTCTGCTGGTGACTATTCGGCGGTCGGTGTGGTTGCGCCAGTGGGCGGCCGATTTTATGTCCAAGAAGTCACTGACGGCTCTACCTTTTGTTGGATTACGGCTCTTTGGAGAGACATTGGACTCTGTCACCAAGGGTGGTAGGTTACCTCAACGCAAGAAACAACGCCGTCCCTTTCGGGGGGCGCCCTCTTTTACCCCCTCCTTTCGTGGGGCCAGATCTGGCAGGGGATTTGCATTCCCCTCTTCCAGAGGAGATTCTGGGAGCAGGGGCAGAGGATGTGCCCGTCCAGGATACAGTTGGGGCTCTAAGCCCAAACCGGCTACTAAGCCAGCTCAGCAATGAGGGGGCGCCCTCACCCATGCGGGTGCGGGGACGGCTGCGACACTTCTCCCAGATCTGGGATCAAGAGGTCTCGGACAGATGGATCCGGGAAGTGGTGTCTTCCGGTTACAAGCTGGAGTTCGAGCTCCGCCCCCCTTCCAGATTTTTCAGGTCTCGGATGCCTTCGGAGCCTCTGGCGGCAGTAGAGAATCTTCTGGACATGGCTGTCATTTGCCCAGTGCCCCCCTCAGATCAGGGCAGGGGTTTTTATTCCAATCTGTTCACGGTACCCAAGAAGGACGGATCGGTCCGACCCATCTTGGATCTGAAGTTTCTCAACAGGTTCATCCGGCCGCGGAAATTCCGCATGGAAACGCTGCGTTCGGCTATTCACTCTCTTCGTCAGGGAGACTTTGACGTCCATAGACATCAAGGATGCTTATCTACATGTTCCGATTTTTCCAGCACACCAGAGGTTTCTCAGGTTCGTGGTGGAGGATCGGCATTTTCAGTTTGTGGCACTCCCTTTCGGTCTCACCTCGGCTCCTCGGGTGTTCACCAAGGTGCTGGTGGGGGTGATGGCTCTGCTCAGGGTTCAGGGTATCCGCATTGTGCCCTATTTGGACGATCTTCTGATCATGGCCTCTTCTTTCAACCAAGCGGAGTTGGACACCAGGGTGGTGGTGTCCACTCTGGAGAGGTTCGGTTGGATGATCAACCACCCCAAGTCTTTCTCCGTCCAGAGTCTCTGGACACTTCGCAGGCCAGGGTGTTTCTGCCCCAGGCCAAGATTCTTTTGATTCAGGAGTTAGTTCGGCTTCTCTTGTCGGCCCCTCGTCCGGCCATCCGGCTAGGGATGAGGCTGGTGGGGTTAATGGTGGCCTCATTCGAGGCAGTTCCCTTTGCGCAGTTTCATACAAGGACGCTTCAGCTTCATCTGTTGAAGGTTTGGGACAAGTCTCCTCTATCGTTGGATCAGTCCTTCCTGATGACTCCCCGAGTTCGTCGATCCCTGCAATGGTGGCTGGGGTCTGTCAATCTGTTGAAGGGCAGATCTTTTCTGGCACCGTGTTGGGAAACAGTCACCACGGATGCCAGTCTGTCAGGTTGGGGGGGTGTTTGGAAGGACCTCCAGTTTCAGGGTCTGTGGGGCCCACAGGAGGCTCACGAGCCCATCAATGTTCTGGAGTTGAGAGCCATCAGGTTGGTTCTGTTTCGCTTGACTCATCAGTTGCGGGGCCTGCCAGTTCAGGTCCGGTCGGACAACCGGACGGCGGTTGCTTACATCAATCACCAGGGGGGGACTCGCAGCAGGAGTGCCCTCAGGGAAGTGTCTGATTCTGGACTGGGCGGAGAGCCACGTCCCGTGTATCTCAGCAGTCTACATTCCGGGAGTGGAGAACACGGAGGCGGACTCTCTGAGCAGGGCCTCCTCTCGTCAGAGGGAGTGGTCTCTCAGACCTCAGGTGTTTCGCTCGATTTGCCTCAGGTGGGGGTTCCCGGCGGTGGACCTCTTTGCCTCTCGTCACAACGTTCTTCCAAAGGTCCTTTGCACTTCATCCCTTAGTCAAGACCTTTTTCCAAGGAGTTACGCATGTACGGCCTCCTAGGAAGCCCTTTGTTCCAGTTTGGGATTTGAACCTGGTTCTTTCTGCTCTTCAGGGTCCTCCGTTTGAGCCCTTGAATGAGGTTGCTTTGTCTTCACTTACTCAAAAGGTGGCCTTTTTGGTGGCTATCACTTCGGTTAGGCGTGTTTCTGAGTTGGCAGCTTTATCCATTAAAGCTCCGTACTTCGAAAGGCATCAGGACAAGGTTGTCTTTCGTTTCAAGCCGGATTTTCTTCCTAAGGTGGTCTCTGCCTTTCATCTGAATCAGGACATTGTTCTGCCTTCTCTATGTCCTTATCCCAGCAACGACAAGGAAAGGGCGCTGCATTCCTTGGATGTAGTTCGTGTTGTGAAATATTATCTGGTGGTTACGTCTTCCTTTCGTAAGACTGATACTTTTTTTGTGGTGCCCTTTGGGCCTAGGAAAGGTTTGGCTCCTGCCAAATTTTCCATTAGTAAATGGATTCGTCAGGCCATCATTGGGGCCTATTCTGCCAAGGGGAGGAGTCCCCCTTTTCGTGTCACTGCTCATTCTACTCGTGCAGTTGGGGCGTCCTGGGCTTTTCAGCACCAGGCCTCTGTTGAGCAAGTTTGTAAGGCCGCTACTTGGTCCTCTGTTCACACTTTTTCCAAGTTTTACAAGGTTGATGTTCAGGCCTCAGCGGATGCTGTTTTTGGCCGCAAAGTTCTGCAAGCTGTTGTGGTTTAAGTTGTACCTTGTTGCCTTGTTTTGGATCCCCGCCCTTTTATGGACACTGCTATTGGATGTCCCACATGTTATGGATATCTTGAAGCGGGGTGTGTGACATACTTAGAATAATACCATTTTGTGAAATACTCACCTGTAAAATGGGTATTATAAGTATGTTACACACCCCGCTTCACCCGCCCTTCTTGTATTCTGGATCCTTTATATTGTGAACTTTGCGTTGTTTTGACTTATATTTGCCTCTTCCTGGTCCCTTACCTTACTGCTTCTTTATACTGGGTAATGAGTGGGAGGTCCCAGGTATTTATGGATCAGGGAGGGGCTTTCTTTTTACTATCATCTCTGCAGAACGCCCTCTTCAGGTCGGTACTACCCTCATGTTATGGATATCTTGAAGCGGGGTGTGTGACATACTTATAATACCCATTTTACAGGTGAGTATTTCACAAAATGGTATTTTTTTCTCCTAAAGTGAATTTTTTACTACAATGAGCATTTTTTTCAACTTTTGATGAATCGAGGCCCAAGAGTCTTAACATTTTCTTTGGTTGGCACTGGAACACGGATTACCCGAAGTTTCAGGTGCTAGGACTTTGGTGCACTTCTTATTGACTGACTGCTCTTTTTCGAACACCACTGTGTATGTAATATATAATATTTGACACTTCAGTGTTTTAGCATAATCTGTATTGGTTCTATTTGTGGATCACATTTTCCATATGGCCTATGCCACTTGGGGCACAAATAAGACTGTGCTGGTATCTTTGTCTTAATGTGCTTTCCTTTGCCTAGTGACACACAGGCTTGTGTGCAGGTCAGCCAGGCTTTACATATTCATTGTACCAGGGGGTGTGTTTCATAGTACCTAAATCTATTTAAAGCAAGAATTGTACTCCCATTCCCTTATGCTATAATTGTCTTTAACGGGTTAAATCTATTAAAATTCTTAGTGATGCCTGTATTTGTTATATTTAGCTTTATTGTTCAAGAGCTAAAAATGTCAAAATGTAAATTGCTTTTCTGCTATTGCAAGATATATCTGTATATGTCAGAGCTTCCTATTAACACCAAGATGTTACAATAAGCAATCTAACACTTCCTCATGGTGCTCCCTTCACCATCACACCTTGCTTACCAGATGTAGATGGCTTCTTAATAATCGGTAGCCTGTTAAAGTGTACCAAAACCCAGGATAGCTGCTCTGATGGCCGCATCCTCTGCTTCCCTCTAACAGTGTCCCTGCCCGTGCTGGCCATTCACAAACGAGCTGGCGCGGGCACGCTCCCTGTTAGTGGGAAGCGGAGGATGCGGCCGACAGCTTCTGCTTCTTAGACGCGCCGTGGGACCTGGAAGAGGTGAGTGACATAGGGCGATCTGGGAGGTTTTACACATCGTGGCACCCCCCATCGGGGTGCCCCCGGGGAAAGTACCAAACCCAGTACCAAAATCCATGGTCTTGGTCCACTTTAAAGCCTGTGTCAGATTTCTCCAAATATCCTTGGATGGTTAGCTCCTTTCAAGTCGCCACCACTTTGATATCATCAGTTCCATCTGTTACAATCTTAGTGTTCCTCAAGATATAACACAGGATTCCTAATTATAAATGGGATAAGGCAGATAAAAGCATACTCGCAACTTTAGCACAAAGTAGTGCACCACGTTGTTACAAAGTTGTCCAATAATGCTGCTGAGTTTGGGCATCCCCTCCTTGAAGCTACAAGCAGCAGGAAATTTTGCGGCCACCCTGTGCAGGAGCGCACTGTTCAGACTCTAGCTGGAAACAAGTTCCCAGAGGCGATTCAGTACATTGCCTGCTCTTTTTGATCTCTCACCCTCCAGCTCACTTGATTCACCTTCAGACTCTGCTTAGAAAAATGCTTAATGCAGTTTTACCATGTCCCCATAATATGCGAAACAGCTTGTAGGCTACCCTGTGAAGCTCCCAATGATGAGCTTTTTGGTTGGGTCCTCATTAGAAACCACCTCAATGCTGGCAAAGCTGCACGATCAGCTGTGTTTAAGTCTCTTATGTATTCCTAACCAGAGCAAGGTTTACACTTTTGGGATTTTCACAGGTTTTCCTCATTTTTAAAGTAGACTTTGTTGCTCTATTTTGTTTGTGCAACTTATAACTTCCCAGACCACTAGAAAACCAAGACAAAGTTTCATACTTTACATTGGCTTAGCCATATGTTACACCTACTTTAACCAGGGTTTGTGTTTAATAGCTGCTGTAGCAAACCTTCTATTTAAAAACCAAATAATTGCATACTTTTCTGTATTGGATTTGTGGTCATTCTTATAGACTTCTGATCAGGATGGCGGAGGGAAGAAAAAGAAGAAAAAGAAGGACAAGAAACATAAGAAGGAGAAGAAGCACAAGAAGCACAAAAAACATAAGAAGGAAAAGGCTGCAGCTGCTGCATCTCCAGAGCCAGGTGAACCCGATGCAGATGCTGAAGCAAAGAAGGTGAGGCAGGCACCTATTTGCTAAGTCTTGGCATTATGTGCGCTTCCATTAAGAACCCATCCAGCTCCCGAAACTTGCATTATCCCAGCTGACCAAAATTCAAAGCTGTGTCTGCATTTCAGCATACGCAGTTCCCATCTGGGTGAGGGAAGCATACAATATGATACCCTGTTAAGTTTCGGTAGCAAATCACTGTTCTGCCTCCTTTTCTGTCTTCTGCTGCAGCGTAATGAGACAAAAAAAATCATCCAGTACGGGGTGTGCACTTTTCTAAACAGAAAATCCTATTCATTTCCCTTCTCCAGGAGACCGGAAGTGATGACGATGGAAATCTTGATGATCTTGAGAAACATTTACGAGAAAAGGCTCTGCGTTCCATGAGAAAAGCCCAGGTTTCCCCTCAACCCTAGTGTCGTTTTTTGTCTAGGTTACAATAGTGTACATTTTTTAATTTTTTCCCCCATTCTCAGATGGCTTGGTACACGGATGTTTAGTGTTTTCCACTTGTTACTAAGATGAGGTTTTGCTATGTAATGAAAAGAAATCATTCACATGTTGAATGACTGAGGGAGTTTAACAAATTGCAGTGTGACACTGTTTAAGCTTGCAGACCCCTTACTGTATTAGCCCATTTCTGTACTGTCAGGGATGAAGATTTGATGGGACAATTCTTTTCTACTATGTGCTTTTAATATCCATTGTCATGCCATTTAAAGTTCCCATACTGAATAAATTTGTACAGTTGTTTATTTTCATAACCATTATGTGAAGAGCATATTGTCTGGTAATGGTTCTTGAGGCCTGTGAGGTTCTGTGAGGCCCATGCAAAAACAAAGGTATTAAAGGGTTAATTCTGTAAGATGTACTGCAATACAGCTTTCATGTTCTATATTACTATAAGGCCACAAAGACGAGTTAACAAGTTTACCTGCTAGGTCTGTTGTCTTTTTCACCACAGTGTAGTGGATATACTTTCATTTGAAGAGAACGTGGAACACTGGAATTTCATTATGTTATTAAAGGTTGTTTTTTTAAGGGTTGGGGTCTTGCCTCCTTTTCTGATATTTTGCACGTTCGGACAGGTATTTGTCAGATTTGAAAAATGTTCTCACTTAACACTGGCCTTTCTTAAAACTGCTCCTTCCCTGATCTAGTGTGCATCTTTATTAAGGTGTCTGGCTACCTTGAAATTGAAATGAGTGTTCCTGCAGAAGCAACATGAAATACATTACAGATAAGCAAGCAACAGACACACAGCATTGGGCCTTTTTTTCAGAAATGTGAATGTTTAAACTGGTAAAACAAAGCATACTTATTAGTTGAATTAAATCACAAATGACCGGCACTCCATTGTAAGGTTCCCAAAGGAGCTGTATTTAAATAGTTATACAGCAAAATGCAATCCAAATGATATGCCACCAGTATAGTATATTCCATATTTTGTAGTCCATATGTTCCAACATTGCGTGGATATATACTGTTCCCTTTCATCACGGAGGACTGCCAAACCATGCTATTAAGAAAAGCCCTAGATATACAGAATCCTAGAACCAATTCAAAATTCCCACCTGACGTTAGCGGACCAATAGAATTCACATATAGTAAGTACAGCACTATAGGTAAACAATAGTAAAGAATATGAGCTAGGCGCAACAAAATAAAAAAACTAAAAGCAGCTCACCTAGGTCCACTGGGGCTCCTTGGTGTAAGGGCACCACAAGAAGCCCCTCCACTGCCAGCTGCTGTATCTGCAGGTGGCGCGATCCCAGTCTGTCAGACACAGCAAGGGAGAAATGACAGCCAGGCTCCTTGTGGTGCCCTTACACCCTTAATATTTCAGGCTAGGGAACGGTCTACCTATTCTTACTGTACACCCCATTCCGAAAGATATCCTTACACATGGGTTAGTCATCTTCAGATGTCACGTGACTGCAGAGCAGAAAAAGTGGCCCCTCCTGGCCTATATATACCAAGGCACCTCCCACAGAACCCCAGATTTTCTCTGCAGTCGCGGACTGCCAGGACGACAAAGTGGCTCTCTTTTCAGGCAGGTGAGCGGGGTCTTTGACCCTATGGACCTGTTGAGCTATTCCCCACCGATTCTGTTCTTGTTCTATTGCCTCCCGGCCTCGGCTGTAGCGTTCGGGTGACGATAGACAGCACCATATTTAGGGGCCAAGGAGCTAGGCTCCGCCGCAACTCCCCCACCAAAGGGTAGACTGTTTAGGCCATGGTGAGCCTTATGGGATGCCCTGCCCGCATTTGTGCTTGTCATTCCCTTCCCTCTATAGGGGTTCCCGGACCACTGTCTCCCTTCGTTTTTCTGTGTCTCTCAGGGAAAAGGGGGGGTGTTCATTGTATCTGAGGTATCCTGTATTGTGTGGCACCTTTAATTCTAGGCTGTGGCTTATGCGGAGCGCTTTAGAAATCATCCCTGTCTGATTGGTTGCACTGGTGTTCTATTCTTGGTGTGCCACACACCCCGCTTCACCTTTAATATTCTTCACGATTGGGTTAACTCACCGCCAGGTGACGCTGTGCAGAGAGGAAGTCTTGTAACGAGCCCCCTTCCGGCCTATATATACCTGGTACCTCCCATTTATCACCAGTGTTTTTCTCTCTGCTTGACGACAAGACAGAAGATTGAAGTCTCCTGCTTACAGGTAGCCGGGGTCTTACCCCGGCACCCCCTTTTGGTCTATTTCTGCCCGGTTTTGATTGTTTGTACCTTTATGGTGGAATGGAAGCCTCCCAGCCTAGGCTGCTCACTGGGCAACAGGTAGACGGCACTATAGGTGCCTAGGAGCTTATCTCCTCCGCTCGACCCCCTCTTTTGGGGGCAATGCGGCTATCCGGCATGGTGATCCGGAAATGGGATGCCCCTGTCCCGAGGGTCCCCTTAGCCCCTTACTCTCCCGTTACGGTCCCTTCTCCCTTCACTATGGGGGGGGGGGGGGGTTAGAGGGATGTGTATTGCGTGTGTATTTCACTGTATGTTTTTTATTACATGTGTGTTTTACTTTTGTACACTTATCAGACTGCACCGCAAGAGTGCACTTGGTCTGATTAATCCTCTTAGAGCTTCCTCGGGCAGGTCTTTTAAATAGCTGCTGGCCGGCTTGGCCAGAATTCGGGTCAGCTTTAAAGGGCGGCCGAGGCGGGCTGCGCTGTGGCAGGCTGGCTTGGCTGCCTGAGCCTTTTGTGTATCACAGCCCCCCTCCCCCCTGGTCTCCTCTCTGTTCGGCCGCCGTTGTGCGGGCCGCGTTATCAGCGTCGGCTGCGCTGTTAGTTCCCCCCCCCCCCCCCCTTCCTTTGTTGTGGTTGCCTGTTGAAGTGGCTCATCTGGAAGTAATCCCTTGATGAATTGGCCGCACTGATCGGGCTTGAAGGGGGCGGGCCCCGGTGACGTGGGAACGGGGGCGTGACACCGGCGGCAGCGTCATGCGGCCGGCCCCAGCCCCACTTCCTTCCTTCCTTCCTTCCTGTCTTAAAGGAAGACACGTGGGGGGGGGCTCGCTGCCGCACATGGGTCTGTTTACTCTTGGCCTCCTCCTACTGCTGCTGGCTGCTGCTACGTTTTTTCGTTCATGCTGCTGCTGCTCTCAGATCATTGCTCAGGTAAGCGGTCTCACCTTGTGTGGGGCCGTCGAGTGTTTATTAAAAGGCTATAATATTTATAATTTTATAAGACAAAAGGGTGAAGATTTTTAAGAGGATGTTTTTTATTATTATGGATTAAATAGAGGGCAAAGTTTTTTCCTTTGCTTATTTAAAGGCACCTTGGTGCTGTGCATAAGTATTGTTGCATGTTGCCACATGTTTGGGGGTCTGACTGTTGGTTTTTCTTCCCCTACAGATCCCGGGAATCCCTGAATAAAGCGGCCTCCCGGTTCTATATTACTTGGCTAGTCCTTCTTTTTTTTTTGAAAAAAAAAAAAAAAAAATTGGGAGATATACCATAAATCACCATATGGAGGCTTCCGATATTACCGGAAATGGTTCTTCTGGGCCATCTAGGGTGTGCGCAGGATGTGGGACTCCGCTCCCAGCTGATGTCTTTGTATGCATTCCTTGTGCAAAGCAGAGTATTGCGCGTCAGTCCGTTGCTCTGGCTGCTGACCCGTCGCAACTTCCATCATCTCCTACCTCTCCCTCCCTGTTCCGGACCCCGCGTGACACTGTCAAGAGTGGGGATTCGCAATCCGAGGTGGTGGCACGGTTGGCCAGCCTCGAGAAAATAGTGTCCGTTAAAGCAGGGTCAAAAGCCACTGCAAAACGAAAGCACCTGACTCCGATACCTCCGGCTTCACAGGATGAGGTATGTGAGCCTGTTGAATGGTCCGATGGCTCCCCGGACGAGGAGGGAGAATTCCTGCTGGAGTCAGATGAGCCTGCAGATCAGCTTGAGGCTGATGCTATTGGCGATTTGTCGGCGGGGGTTTCCCTTGACACCCCCTCCATTCTGGCTCAAATGTTTGAAATTTTGAATTTAGATCCGCCTGAGGCTGTCACCCTGCCAAAGGGTCAGTTGTTTAAAGAGCCTCAGCCGCGTTGGGTTTTTCCCAGACAACATCACTTTGAGAGGGTGGTGCTTAAGGAATGGGAACATCCCACGCGGTTAACTGGAATCCCTTCCAGTTGGGAAAAGCGTTATCGTTTTCCGCCAGAATTGGTGAAGCTTTGGTCCGTCCCTCCTGACGTTGATACCCCTGTGCTAGGGCTCTCCAGCACGGCTATGGTACAGTCTGCTGAGACCACTGCCCCTAAGGATGGGGAGGATCGTCGGATTGACCAGTACGCTCGCCATGGTTTTTTTTATGCTGGGTCAACGATGCGCCCAGTGTGTGCTTCGGCGCTTCTTCTATTGGCGGTTAGGTCTGTAATTCAGGAGCTGTGTGTGTCTCGATCCCACTTGTAAAGAGTTTACTGCGCTCAAGCAGTGTGAATCTTTTGTTTCCTATGTTCTATCCGCTCAGGACGATGCGCTGGCTATGAGTAGCAAGACAGCTGCAATGCTGGTGGCTATTCGTCGGTCAGTGTGGCTGCGTCAGTGGTCGGCGGACTCAGCTTCTAAAAAGGTGCTCACAGCTCTCCCCTTTTTGGGCTTGCGTCTGTTTGGTGAAAAAATTGATTCAGTTGCAAAAGGTGGTAAAATGCCGCAACGCAAGAGGCCTCGTCGTCCCTTTAGGGGGCAAGTTCTGGTAGGCCTTCATTTCGGGGATTCAGAGAGGGTAGGGGGGCTTCCTTTCCCGCTACCAGAGGTGCAGGTTGGACTCGGGGGAGGGGCCGTGGCCGTCCCTCTCAGTCCTGGGGCACCAAGCCCAAGCCTGCTGGTAAACCCGCTCAGCAATGAGGGGCTGCCCTCACCCGTGCGGGTGGGGGGACGATTACGACACTTCTCCCAGGTTTGGGACCAGGAGATTCCGGACAGATGGATCCGGGAGGTAGTGTTGTCCGGTTACAAGCTGGAATTCGACTCTCGCCCTCCTTCACGGTTCTTTCGGTCTCGGGTGCCCATCGATCCTTTGGCCGCACAGGGGCTCCTGGCGTCGGTAAAGAATCTGTTAGAGATGGCGGTCATCCGGCCGGTACCGCGCTTAGAGATGGGCCTGTTTTTATTCCAATCTTTTCGCAGTCCCCAAGAAAGACGGGTCAGTACGTCCGTCCTGGACCTGAAATTACTCAACAGGTTCATCCGTTTTCGGAAGTTTCGCATGGAAACCTTGCGTATGGCCGTCGGTTTCCTTCGGCAAGGGGACTTCATGACGTCCATAGACATCAAGGATGCTTATCTTCATGTTCCCATCTGCCACGCTCATCAACGTTTTCTTCGATTCGTGATGGAAAATCAACATTATCAATTCGTGGCACTTCCGTTTGGCCTTACCTCAGCTCCAAGAGTGTTCACCAAGGTGCTGGCAGGGGTCATGGCCATTTTCAGATCTCGGGGCATTCGTGTCGTACCTTATTTGGATGACCTTCTCATCATGGCTCCGTCGCTCAATCAATCGGAGACAGACACCAGGTTGGTGGTCTCCACGCTGGAAAGCTTTGGTTGGGTGATCAACTTCCCCAAGTCCTCCCTCGCTCCGGCCAGGGTGGTGTCCTTTCTGGGGATGCAGTTGGGCTCTCTTCAACACAGAGTGTTTCTCCCCCAGTCCAAAATTCATCTGATTCAGGAGTTGGCTCGGGTCCTACTTTCCAATCCTCGGCCGTCCATCCGTCTGGGGATGAGGCCGATAGGGTTGATGGTCGCCTCTTTCGAGGCAGTTCCTTTTGCTCAATTTCACACGAGGACGCTTCAGCTTTATCTGTTGGCGTCCTGGGACCGGCAGCCTCGGTCGCTGGATCAGCCCTTCCAGTTGTCCTCCCGGGTCCGGCAGTCCCTCCAGTGGTGGTTGGTCTCGACCAATCTCGTGAAGGGCAGGTCTTTCCTGACCCCCCTTTGGGAAATTGTCACCACGGACGCCAGTCTGTCGGGATGGGGCGGATTCTGGAAGGAGCTTCAGTTCCAGGGGCAGTGGGGACCTCAAGAGGCCCACTTACCCATCAATGTTCTAGAACTGAGAGCCATCCGTCGGGTTCTTGCTCTCCTGACTCAACACGTTCTGGGCCTTCCGGTCCAGGTGCGTTCAGACAATCGAACAGCGGTTGCTTACATCAATCATCAGGGAGGGACTCGCAGTCTGAGTGCTCTGAGAGGTGTCCCTGATCCTGACCTGACATGTTCCTTGTCTCTCGGCGGTATACATTCCAGGAGTGGAGAACCAGGAAGCGGACCGGTTGAGCAGGGGCTCTCCCCGTTTGGGAGAATGGGCTCTCCATCCTCAGGTGTTTCGCTCACTGTCTCCAGTGGGGGACACCAGAGGTGGACCTGTTTGCCTCTCGTCACAATCACAGGCTCCCGAACTTCGTGTCGCCCTCCCAGGATCCTCTGGCTCTGGCAGTGGACGCCATGTCCCTGAGCTGGGGGGATCTGGGATTTCTGTACCTGTTTCCTCCGATACCCATGCTGGGCAAGGTGGTTCGGAAGTTGGCTCTGGAAAGGGTGTCCACCGTTCTCGTGGCCCCAAGGTGGCCAAGGCGAGTGTGGTTCGCAGACATCGTTCGGCTGGCAGTGGACCAGTTCGTTCTGCCTCTTCGGCCCGATCTGCTCACTCAGGGTCGGTTGTGTTACCCCAATTTACCAGCGCTGGGTTTGACGGCCTGGCTGCTGAAACCTCCATCTTGGAGGAGGGTCTTTCTGACTCAGTTGTCAAAACTCTGATCAGTGCCCGGAAGAGGTCTTCTATCTACTATAGGACTTGGAAAGCCTACATCGCTTGGTGTGAGATGAGATCTTTTCCTTGTAGGGTCTTTTCGGTCTCCAGGATTCTGGAGTTTTTACAATCAGGGCTGGACTCTGGTCTTCAGCTAAGTACTTTGAAAGGGCAAGTTTCTGCCTTATCTATCTTTTTTCAGAAGCGTTTTGCGCTTCAGCCTTTAGTTAAAACTTTTTTCCAGGGGGTTACGCATGTGCGGCCTCCCAGGAAACCATTACTCCCGGTTTGGGATTTGAATTTGGTTCTTTCTGCTCTTCACGCTCCTCCTTTTGAGCCTTTGCAAGATATTGCTTTGTCTACCCTGACTCAGAAGATTGTCTTCTTGGTAGCTATCACTTTGGTCCGGCGTGTCTCAGAGTTGGCGGCCTTGTCTATCCAGGCGCCCTACTTTGAGAGGCATCAGGATAAAGTGGTCTTTCGGTTCAAGCCAGACTTTCTTCCCAAGGTTGTTTCTGCTTTTCATTTGAATCAGGATATTGTTCTTCCCTCTTTGTGTCCTAATCCTAAGAATGACAAAGAGAGGGTTTTGCATTGTTTGGATGTAGTACGCTGTGTTAAGTACTACTTGATTATCACGTCTCCTTTTCGTAAGGCGGATTCCTTTTTTGTTGTGCCCTATGGGCCTAAGAAGGGTTTGGCACCAGCCAAATCTACCATTAGCAAGTGGATACGTCAGGCCGTTACTGCGGCCTATTCTGCTAAGGGGAAAGTTCCCCCTTTTCGTATCACTGCTCATTCTACTCGCGCCATTGAGGCGTCTTGGGCTTTTCAGCACCAAGCTTCTGTTGAACAAGTTTGTAAGGCCGCCACTTGGTCTTCTGTTCATACTTTTTCTAAGTTTTACAAAGTTGATGTGCGAGCCTCAGCGGATGCTGTTTTTGGCCGCAAACTTCTGCAGACTGCAGTCATTTAAGTTATGCTTCACCTGGCCTTGAGATGCCCATCCCTTGTGGACACTGCTTTTGGATGTCCCAATCGTGAAGAATATTAAAGGTGAAGCGGGGTGTGTGGCACACCAAGAATAATACCATTTTGTGAGTACTCACCTGAAAAATGGATATTGTTGGTGTGCCACACACCCCGCTTCACTCCCACCCTTTTCGGTATTCCGAATCCTTTATATGGTGAAGCTTTTATTTATATTGATTTATTTTGAGGTTACCGTTAATTTACTGGTACCTTGTCTTTCTGCTTTTTAATACACTGGTGATAAATGGGAGGTACCAGGTATATATAGGCCGGAAGGGGGCTCGTTACAAGACTTCCTCTCTGCACAGCGTCACCTGGCGGTGAGTTAACCCAATCGTGAAGAATATTAAAGGTGAAGCGGGGTGTGTGGCACACCAACAATATCCATTTTTCAGGTGAGTACTCACAAAATTGTATTTTTTTTGTTCGTGCTGCTGTACACCGCTTGGTTTGAGGCGGCGACATTGGCTGTCCTGCTCACGTGGGCGCGTCTTTTCGCGCTCTTAGGAGGGTGGTGGGCGGGGTGGTTGACGCATTTTGCGTCACTCCCCCGCGTCACGCCCCTCGAGGTATATGTCCGGGCGCCATCTTGTCTCGGCAGTGCGGTGAGGCTGTCGTTCCGTGTGCGGTCTGTAAGTGCCATCGCTGGCAATTTTTTATCTTTTACTATATTATGCTGGTGCTTACGGGATCTTTTTCTGTCTTATAGGCCTATAGAATCAGTGGTTTCTCCCGGCCTTTACATTCATTAAAGGGATATTGTCTAATATTTAAAATCCTCCCACTTCCCTTGTGGTGCATTGGGGGCATCCCGGGTTTGCTTCGGCATTATTCCCATTTGGCCTTGCGAGCCACAATAATCACCATATGGAGGCTTCTCAAGACATTAAGTCCAGGGTTCCTTCAGGACAAGGCCGGTTCTGTACTGATTGTGGGATTTCCCCTGTACCTGGCGACTTCAAGGTCTGTCTCTCCTGCGCCCAGCAGACTGTTGCGCGGTTATCTGGGATGCCCCTGCTGAGGGCCTCTTCCCCTGAGACCTTGCCTACTCCCACTCTCTCACATTCGGCTCAGGTGGTAGCACATGCTTCTGGGGATGCCCAACCTGATTTTACTTCTAGATTGGCAGATCTGGAGAGGCGGATGGGTGGTTATGAGCCGCGCAAGGCTATTGGCAAGACACGGCATTTGATTGATAATTCCTTTGTTTGCCCCATGACTTCTGAAGCGCTGGAAGACATTGTTGGTTATTCCCCGGAGGGGGGATTATTTTCTGAGTCTGAATCTGAGGATCAGAATAGGTCTTTTGATGAGCCAAGGTCTGGGTCCAAGCCTTGGGATGCAGCTGATACTGACAGGCTTCTTGCCTATTTGAGGTGCTTGAAATATCTCCCCCTGTTGCTCAGGCTCATATTAATAATCTCATTTTACATGAATGGGAAAAACCCAGTAGGCTTCCAGGTGTACCCAAAAGCTGGGACAAGAGGTATCCCTTTCCCATGGATACCGCTAAATTATGGTGTTCCCCACCTGAGGTCGAGGCACCAATTCTGGGACTGTCTCATACCTCTGTGCTGCACTCACCTGATACTACCACCTTAAAAGATGTGGAGGACCGGCGCATTGATCAGCTGGCTACACATGGTTTTGCCTGTGCGGGGACTGCGCTGCGTCCGGTGTGTGCATCTGCTATTACTACTGTGGCTATCAGAAGATTGATCAGGAGTGCCTTAGAAGGTGGTTCTGCGGCTTTGGGCAGAGATGTTTTTAACTGGCTTATGTATTGTGAGGAATTTACTTATGTCCTTGCTGCCCCAAAGGATGCCATTAGAATGTGTGCCAGAACCTCTGCCCTGCTGGTTGCCTTACGACGCTCTGTTTGGCTGCGCCAATGGATGGCTGATATTGCTGCTAAGGCTCTTACTGGGGCCCCTTTTAAAGGTCTACGCCTTTTGGGAGAACGTCTGGATCTGTTTGCCAAGGAAGATAAGCTGCCTCAGCGCAAGAAGCCACTCAGCCCCTTTCAAGGGTCCAGGGTTGCTTTTTCCCACTTTTATTTCCCCAGAAGAGGAAGGGGAACTCCACCTGCACGAGGCCAAGGTGAGTCATGGGGACGTGGTAGACATTGTCCTTCCTGGGGTGCTAAGCCAAAATCCTCTCCCAAACCTCCGAAGGCATGAAGGGACGCCCTCACCCATCCGGGTGGGTGGACGGCTTCGGTTTTTTGCTCACATCTGGAGACGTCTTGTCTCAGGCCGGTGGATTCAGGAGGTAGTCTTCTCTGGTTACAAGATAGTTTATAGCCTGGCCGCCCCAAGATTCACATATTCAC